>QZGG01000157.1:0-230531 GCA_006409495.1 Sedum album | reverse complement strand
ACCGAATTGAAATAAGTAAAATTAGAGTCAACCTGCAAGTCAGGATGCACACGGTTGTGACCAGACCGTTGAACCGTAAATTTATGAATATGGAGACCGTGGACCGGAATATTACGTATCGATTCAAATCGGTCCGGTCTTTTTTACTGTATGTTTCAAAAAAAATACGGTCCGGTCCGTGGACCGTAATTTTCAAAACCCTGAGGACCTTTAATAATATTGATTCGGTTTGTTCTCATTACATTACAGACTCGGAAACTTTTATTACATGTTTCACACACAGGTCGACAGTATTGATAAGATTTCATTGTTTTCATTCGATCACTACTTGACGATGATACTAATGATCATTTGGCTGGGGCAAGCGGAAGGAACCGTCAGCATACAGCATATCATACACGGGTTTGATCCTTACTGACAAGATAATGCTAGCAATGGTGCCGAGTACGCATACACCTGCTAAGATGAAGAATGTAAGCATGAAGCAGTTTGGACCGATGCAAGCTGCGCTTGAAGCTGCGAATAAGGTGTTGAAGCCATGCTGTTGTTTGTTCACTTCTTCATCGTAGACGTAGCCAGCAAGAAGGCCGGAGAAGAGAAATGCGCCAATTGGGTTGCCTATGGAGATGAAGTTGAAGAAGAGGCCAAAGTTCTTAAGGCCAAAGAGCTCAGAAACAGTAGGGATCATGACTGAGAATTGGACACCGTAACAGATGCCAAGTAGTGCTGTTGCTAAGTAGAGGGTGCCATCCAATGCGAATGCAAGGAGCAGGTAGATGAAGATCATTATGATCTGGGTTAACGTCATGCCCAGTGTCCGAGGGACTTTTCTTGTCCTGCAACCACAAATGAAAACACCGAAATATTACAACCAAAAACTTGGCATAAAAATGTTGTAAAAAGCGCATAACAAAATAAATCTTAATCTGCGGAAAAGTAAGAGGTTAAGTAAAATCATATCGACAGAAATGCTAACCTGACAAAATGTTCTGACACGACCCCACCTCCAAGACGACCAACGAAATTGCAAAAGCTGAAGATGCTCAATAAGGTTGTGGTATCTTGTTTGCCTTGTGCTATTCCAATCTGAGCGAGGTTATTGAGAACTGTCACTCCAGAACCAACACCAACAAAGTAGACGAAGAAGAGAAGCCAGAAATCAGCTTTACACAATGCTTCCATGAAAGTGAAGTCCTCTCCTCTTCGTGGTTTTCTTTTCTTTTTCATCGCTGCACCCTCTCCCACAGCGAGTAACATGTTAACATCTGACATGTCATAAGGCTCACGGAAACTCCCGAGGCTTGCAGTGGACACAGAAGGCGTAAGCAGTGGTTCAGTATTATCATCATCTTCAGCTGCGAAATGTCGTCTCAGTTGATCAGAAGATTCACTCGTAGTGATACCCTTTTGAGGTACGGAGGAAACACTGACAGGGAAAAAAGTCATCTTTATGGGTATCGCTAAGGGAGCCATCAGGAGGAAAATCATCAGGCCTAGATAAATGATTGAGGTCACGTTTCCATCTCCAGCACATAATGAATTATCCAATACAGTGGTTACCAGAAGGTAAATGCCGAGTACCACACTGGCAGCTTGCGTGAAGACAAAATTTCCATGTGCAGCAGCATTCTCTTCCGTATATGGAACACAAGGTTTGATGAAATACATCATAAGAAAGCATAGGATAGGGATACCAATTGCAAGAAACAGCAAAAGATTGGCCGAAGAATGATGAAGCACTGTGCTGTAAACTTCAGTGAAAACAGCTGCGCTAAGACCGCCATATCCTTTTAAAATACCCGCCACAGTACCACGACTGAGCGGAAAGTTCCTCATATTAGTCACAAGCACTGCTGTGCTGAACCAGGCACTACTATTAGTCGCAACGCAAAGTGCAATCCATAGCTGACATACAAACCAAAAGAATATCACTTATCGTGTGTGCCAAATCAAAGGGTAACTTTGATGAGTTACGAGCTTGAAAACTCGGATGAACACTATCAGTGCCAAAATAAGTAAAACACAAAAACCGGAAACATATGCTATGGAATATCACGTAGGAAACTTGACTATCATACAATTACTCAATCAGTACACTAGTCAAACCAGAGCTATCCAAATTTAAAACCTAGCTACCATCAAGCAGTCCAAACTGCCTTTCAACATAAATAACAGCACTAGAACGACAAGACACGCAGAGTGTGACAGTCAACTAATCTTATAAAAGCATGTCCTAACACAGATGAGATAATGAGAATTTAAATTCAAATTGACAGCCCCATACACTTCCTAAAGTGAGCTCACCCTAACCATAACCACAAATTTCTAGCACTCGCGGCCTTCAAGTTCACACCAAATAGAAAACATATCGAACAAATTCACTCCTACCATTACCAAAGCTCCATATGTTACATGACTACATTCAAACTAAGCACTTCATGCGCATATGAAAGACAAACCTACCTAAGTGACCACACCAATACATATGCCGAGAAATGAACTTCCCTAAAATCAGTCCACCATCATAAACACAAATAAAATAAATCTATAAACTTCCTAAATTCCATCGACAAACAAAAACATCAACATCACTAGATATTTGATACAATCTTGAACCAAAACTGGAAATTGAAATCAACAAGTAAGCATGCATACATACCAGCCAATAGGGCAGTGCCTGAACAGTCCTGCTGACCGACAACCACAAAACCCCATAACCCAAAAAGCAAGACAAACTCCCAATCAACAGCATAAGCCAAGGAGGAAACCTATTACACACCAATCCAGGAAGTATCCCCATATTCTCTCCGATATCATTAGCAACTCCAATCATCGTAACCTGACTCTGACTGAACCCTAAAACCGCTTTCAAAGAGTGTGAATACAAAGGAAAGTTATAACCGTTTCCTGAAGCGATTTGTACCCATACAGCCGCTCCAAGACCGACCCACGGCGGCCTTGTACCGGCTTTGACGGTTCCCATCGTTATTGGTGATTGAAAAGGTCCGATCTTTGCATATGGGGGGAGTGGGAAAATGGTGGGGATTGAGAAAGATGCGTGCTTGTGGTTTTCTTGAGGTGGGGTTTTGGAATTGAGAGAATTTGGGGTTTGGTTTTGGTGTTGGAGATTTGGGACTTGTTTAGGTTTTGTTTTGTCCAATGGAGTTGGGACACAAATTATGGTGTTTTAAACAGCATTAAATTTGGGTTTTAAAAGCCATTGAATACAAAATTGACACTTAAAATTAAATATTGGTCACGTAATTGATGGTAATGAAACTCATTGCCGGGGAATATTCCGTACTGTGCAGCTATTTGCAGTGAGTATTAATACGATGTCATTTTAACGATTTATATTATAATCTTACATAGTTTTGAATGAATCATTTATCAAAACTATGTAGTTTTACCTCGCAGCAAATAGCTTTCGCTGCACATGAATCATTAACTTTATAAATATTTTTTAAAACAAATTAGTTAATGAGATGAATGATTTCCTAGGAGAATTGTTATAATGCATTCGCACTGAATTCAAATCATTATAGTCCAAAACGAAATTAGGGGAATGATAATTTAAGAAATCCCCGAATATTTTACTACTCCGTGATTTAAATTGTGGTCGGAAGGTGTATAAAGTTTGATCAGAGTCCTAGTTGGAATTCTGTGCTACACACTTTAGAAGTGAAATTTTTAAAG
The DNA here is from genome assembly GCA_006409495.1 of Sedum album. Taxonomy (NCBI): domain Eukaryota; kingdom Viridiplantae; phylum Streptophyta; class Magnoliopsida; order Saxifragales; family Crassulaceae; genus Sedum; species Sedum album. Next base: position 226,835 of record QZGG01000157.1, on the reverse strand, counting down.
TCGATCGAGCGTTTCGCAATGTATTACACGTCATTATGCTCAATCATGTATTTACCCAGTGTGCGTTAATAAAACAAATTACGTTGTTTAAAAAAGATACAATAAAATTCTAGATCAAACTTTGTTTGATTGTCCATAAATTATATGAATCCTCGTATGATTGATTTATCTAATATATTTGGAATTAGGGTCTACGAAATGGGATTTAATATACTCAGTGGCCAAAGTGGGTGATTTGTTTTGTAGCATACAGCCACCTTGTAACATGCATGATTCATGACTGTCACAAGTATCATTACTGTTTAGTGCTTTGATTCAGATTCGTCGGATGAATTCGTTTGGGATTGAATATTGAATAATTACAGCCTTGCAGGTTGGATGCAAAATTAAAGACCTGTAAAATGTTGTCATTTCGCACATTAATTAGTGAAGCCGGTGAATGTACCACTCTACAAACCTGTTCCTCAGTTTAATAAAAGTTATAATCTTTTGGAACTCTAATGACTGTGTTTCATGTGTTCCAGTGCTGTTCCGGGTCACTAGTGACTTGCTATATTTATTTCAAAGTTGTTGTCTGAAATATTCGAATGGGGTACCTGTAGATGTAGACTGTAGTGCTATGTTATGAGGTGCACTTTCATTTATCAATATTTAAATTAGAGTTTGAAGATGAGATTAGGCTTTGCATGATTCATTAGAGTCACACACATGTTGGAAAATCGTTGCACGCTTTCACCTTCACATGGCTTGTTGAGTTCATTTCTGAATTCCGTTTTGTTGTTTATGAAAGATTCAATAACCAATATATACAATGCGAGTCAACTGATATTATTTCATTATTCAACACAATCATCCATCATCGGTTACATTTTGTTTTTTTTCTTTTGATAGGATCCAGTTTTGCTACATGAATCACTGTATAGAACAGTTTAAAGAACAAAGGTATCCTTCGCTTTTAAAAATATTCACAGCTCACATTTCGTCCCCACCGCCATCCTTATCTAAATAATTTTTTCAAAAAAAATATCTTTTTTGAAACAAATATTTACTATGCGTCTTCATTGCAAAATACTTGTCACATTTCTTTTTTTTATTACTGTTTATATTGAATTGTTCATTGTCAAATATTATCAATCTAACATTTTATTTTTTAGTTCATTTTTCAAGTTCAAACTATTCATTTTTTCATTTCCAATATCAAGAACTCTGTGCTATGGATAAAGTTATGGACACAGGGGTACTGAGTTACTTGGTTTGGAGAGTCGACTAGAGAATATATAGACTCGAAATCATAGCGAAGAGCCAAGAAGGTAAAAGTGGAAAAAGCAAAAATCTTATCCCAAAAGTGGCAGATGCACGGAGCTGTCGGACTCCTGATCACGGGCTAGCTATTATTACTTTCCGGGCCCGACCAAAAACGTCTCTATTTTTGTTAGTGCTCAACATCTGCCAGCGTCGACCCTTTTTCTAGATACAACAATGTAGTTGATGACCATACGTTGCACCATCCTCAATCTTAACGACCCACCAATTCAATACGCAAACAGAGCCCACATAACAACATCAACACCTCCACTAACATCAACTTTGGAGCCAAATCAATTCCATTTGCTAGCTGTTAACGCGTTATCATTACGCAATCTTATTCTCCCCTCTTATTCATTAACTTATTTATTACTTCTAGCACTCATGACTCACCCTTTGTTCATTTCAGTACTCCATTCCATCGAATTTATCAAAATATATAATAATTAAAATGAACAAACAGAGTGTGTTTTTGCGTCTTGTCCAAGGTCAAAAATTACTATGTAAGCACGGATGATCGGTCCTTTAGGAAATTCTCATCATTCAATTCATATTTTCTCAATATTATGTTCCATTACTGTTCCAGTCCGTTCTGTAGGTTCCACTACTAGAGTCTTACCAAAACGTCCAAGGGGTGAAGTTCCTCGCCGTTCAGCAGCCCCTGCAACACAACACGAAAATAAAGGTTAAAACTTCAATGGAAATCCAAACAAAAAACAAAATGAAAACAGACAACACAATCAACAGAAAGAATCTCGATTATAACAGGACCGGACTAAACAGGCATTACGCAACACAACAACACGGAGGAGAATGAGTAACGAATATGATGGAATGGTGATTGATAAAACTGAATCACTCAAACTGGCTCGTATTTAAAGATATTTATCAAGTGAAGAACTGGAAATTATGTATGTAAACTCTTCATATAAATATACACACTAAAACAGGGTCGGAAGAAGACGAAGATGACCTTGTTTTAAGATCATCTCTCGGAGCCGTAGTTATACTAAAAAACAAACGCAACTCTCCAATTTCGAATCTCTCTTTCGCTTACCGGCATATGTAAAAAACTTATGTAATTAAACGCAGTCGTTTTCTGAGGCTTTTGACATGATCGAAAGCCGACTCGGCCGCGGCTGGAAAGCGGAGCGTCGCTTCTGTTGATGCGATGAAGGACGGATTAAAGCCGCGAGTGCTCGTCTTACTAAATCGCCTTCTACGGTACCGATTCTGACTAGTGAGTTTGTCATTGCTGACCGCCTCGCGTTCAATCGATTTGAGGCGTACGGCGCTTGGTTTGAATTTGACTGTGAGTTGAAGTTTTTATGTAGACTGCATCTGAAAGAGCCTGGATGGGTCGTAGGCGAACACATACAAGTCCGCTTTACTCCATTTCCAGCCGGTGAAGACGGTTGCTTCCGTACCACTTGGCTACGCTGCACGGCGGAGATAGACCTACTCGGTGAAATCGGACGGTCGATTGAGAATCTAACCGACGAGGATGAAGCTGTGGAGTATAGATTGACAGGCGTAGTGGACGCGGATCGGTTAAAGAAGGTCGATGAGCCGGAGAAGGTTGAAGTCGACGACGCGAATCCGGAGGACGAGGAGGCGTAACAGCGGTTAGCGGAAGCGATGGATGAAGAGCAGAATCTGCCGGACGGCGATAAGGAGCGTATCACGGGGCCGCTGGATCTCCGATTGGATGCCGTCGCCATTTTTTCGATTTTGAAGTTTTCTAGGGATTTGAGATTGTGAATTTCTTGTAAGCTGCCGTTGAGTATCTGATTTGGCAAACCTAGCTTAACTCAAGCTATGTATTTATATTAAAACTTTGGGGCGTGATTATAATTAATAGTTTTTTGAGGGGTTATTGTTGTAAATTTACGCCCCTAGATTCCCATAAATTCCTTAAATAGCCACAAGTTTCTTACTCGTTTATTTATGGTCTGGATTTTTATGGATTCTTAAATTTTGAACCTCTAAGTTTCATTACCGAAAATGTATTTAATCCTCACGTTTAATCCATTCTGCTTTTGTAAATTTCTATGCAGAGAAAAAATTCAAAGTATTTTTAATTGAAATTTAAAAGCATTTATGTTATGAAATCAAGTTTGTAATATTATTTTATTTCATGTTCTAATACATAAAAATGCTTAAATTGGTGGTGTTATAATTGTTGAGGACGAAAATGTGTGAATTTATTGCAAATTTCGAGTTTTAAAGAAACAAGAATCACAATATTGGTAAAATGCTGTTGCTATATTAAATTATACAATTGAATGAAAATATAGCACTATTATGGTGAGTAAATATTCCTAATTAAATTAATTAAGGAAAACGAAAAAAAAAAAGAAACTTGAGGGAGTAGAAAACTAATTATATTCGACAAAAAATAAACGTTTTAAACTTGAGGGACCATATTGTAAATAAATAAGTTAAACCTAACCAGAGCAGCCGTATGGTTAAGCGAATCAACGAGAAAGTAGCAGCTTGATTCGGCCGGTTATTACGGTTTGATTTTTCAAACCTGTGTGCTGCTACGTCTGACACAATCAAACACTAATTTAATCACAACACATGAGAAACACCTGTAATCATATGACACGTGTTAAACCTCATACATCCCACGTATCGTGGAATATTCTATAGTTTTAATGCCGAAACTACCCTCTTTTCGGTTCCAAATTTCCCAACAAGTCCAATCATGTGCACTAGGTCGACTATCAACATGGACAAAGCTGTAGGGGTGTTTCGGTCATTTGAAAATATTTATGAAATTGTTAAATCTTGGGGTGTGGCTCAAGAATTGGATGACTAAGATTTGTAGTCAAAATGACATCAATTGCATGGAAATGTTGTACGCATTTGAATTTCGTTAGGGGCCAAATTTCAATGCTAGCTTTTTGGGGTTTGCAAGGTGCCCCTTTAATAAGTGGCCCTTCATTAAACCCTTCCACAATAGGAGTATTAGTCAATCATTTAAATGACAAATACTCCCTCTGTCCCGCTAAGTTTGTCCACTTTCCTTTTTTAGCGTCCTCTAATGTTTGTCCACTTTCTTTTATTCTCCACCACACATTTTACTTTTTCACTCATTTATTTATTATTCATTTATTCTCAACCACACATTTTATACCTTCTTTCTATCTTAATTTGCGTGCAAATGGTACTTTTGGACAAACTCACCGGGACGGAGGGAGTATGATATAAGGAGTAGTGATATAACAGTCGGTTGTTAAATCTCTAATTTTAAAAGTTCAGATCATTTCTGAATGCATCTTGAGCCGAGTCTAGATGCATCCAATATAAGAATAATTTTATTAAACAAACACATCATAAACAGAGTCATTCGATTCCTTAAACACCAAGTTTTTATTTCCTTGTCGACATAAATATATATATATTTGAACCAAACATTGTGAGAAACTCAAATTTTGTATGCAACGACCGACATGATTTATATCATTGTGAATGTTACAAGGTAATGCTAATTAATCAATATATTAAAACTCCGTCACATACAAACAAAACATCAACAAAGTCCTAAGACTAATGAATTATTCAGTGTTACAAGGTAATGCTAATCTATGCACTAAACAAATACAAATATACAATCACGTATAAACAAACATATCATGAACATTGAAGATCATTATCATAACCACACTACATGAGAAAACTGTAGAGTGGTCCATAGACCATATCAACCCTAGTTAATTAATTATATTTGATTATATAATTTGGAATGGGCAGTTGCAAGTGGGGGTGTGGTGGCTAAGATAACAGTCGTGTCAAATTATTCTGATAGTTGGGAAGTTGAAGCCTTTCAAAAGCAAAGATATGCAGCCGTTTTGCAGTTTTTAAATAGATGGAGGGATGACTGAGGTGCCATCTTCACTACGATTATTATTTACTACTACAACATTTCCATGACTTTGGATGCTGAACTTCACGTCACTTTTAAATAAATTGGAATACATGTTTAAGGGGGAATAATGCAATTCCAAACTGCATGCTGCTTGGAATATTAAAATTACGTCGTTTTATGATATTTTAACATTCATTGTGTAGTAAATTATGCGTTTTTATTTTATCCTATTAGAGAGAAACAAAATGAAAATCATTTCAGATATATTTTTAGTAGAATTTGATGATTAGAATTATATATTGACCATTAAACAGACAATAGATTCAACTGAAAGCTTGCGTATTAATCACCCTACACGACTTTAGTCGAATTAAAGCCTGCGTATCAATCACCCTAACACCGAAGACTTGCATGCAATATTGACTATTCTGCAATTTTTGACGTCAAAGTATTTAACTCAATTTGTTGGATGGAAGGGAAAGTCTTGAGATGATTCATTTCAGACTTCTTTACATCAAAAGTAATGTGGTCCAACGACTGACACTGAACTGCGTATAAAAGTATGCGGACACTTGGTTTGACAAACAACTGTGGGTGTGCGTTGAAAGTTGAGTTTTTTTGTTTGCATTTTCATTTGGTCCATAGTATTCTGAGAACATGTTCCGCCACATGGTTGGAAAAAGGGAAAAGCACATTTAATTTGTAGCAACTTTTAGGCCCACGGTATGTGGAATGAGCTCATAATTTTATGCTTTTCTTAACCACGGTTACTTTGATTCTTCTTGCACAGAGTTTGTCAGTCTTGTATTTTTGAAATTACAAAAGTATGTATAGTTTAGGCTTGGGGAAATTCGAGCAGCAAAAACAGAAATCCTGCACAAGTTGGATGAATGAAACTGTAAATTCCAGTGGACATTCAAAACAATAAAAAATGTGTTACTCTCTAATCAAGTGTTTATGCTTTGTTTGGCGCACCGACGGCTTGTTCACCCATTGCTACTGTATAGTGTTTTCTACTTATTTTATTTACAAGCAGAGGGGAATTAATGTGATTTTCCGTATAAATGATAATTTCTGCGAGAATGCATTCCATGGTAAGATGATCAAAATTATGGGGACTTGTTGCTAGGCAACAATAATGCAGCTTGAGACTTTAATACTCATATGATATGGCAGATTCAGGCTTCACTCGACTTAAACGAACAGTTCCAAGGATGTATTCTGGCAATTCATGCTCTTCTTTTGCCTGAACAAGTGGTTGTCAGTTTTAATATCTACAAAACAAGAATTCACAAGAAAGAGTAAAAGAGGCTTGCAGGTTGCAGCAAAGTAAAGGCGGAACGTACCTCCACCAAAATAGCAAGATCTACCACTAAGCTTGTCACATATCCTAAAACAAGTCCAACAATACTCTTTGCAACGGATGACGAGCCAATATCCACATCAATCTACAGAATAAGAACCAGTTAACTTTGAGATTGAAGAAGTTTGGGACCAGTAGATATGAGAACATTTTTCATTAAAGATAAGCTAACATCAGAATTTGAATAAAAATCAACTATCAGTGACATTCCAAGCACATTACTCTCGAGTGTTCGAAGGCAGAACTATCACTAGAAGTGAAAATAACTTGACTTACACACATAAGTTCACCTGAAATGAGTAAAATTAAAGATCATATCAAGTGCAATGTGTAAATCATTAGTAAGATATGCAACCATTAGTGATAATAGAGGCTCACCTTTCAAATACAATAGAGGAGTTGATGATGTTTACAATAATATTAATACTAACTTCATCAGCAGTCGAGCTATCAAAAATCAAACATACATTCATGATTCATCCATAGGAAAACAATACACCAGAAAAGGAAATGTTTATACTATAAGGGCGAATAATGCTTAAGAAACTATTGGGACAATAAGCAGGCACGTGTTGATAAGCATTACCTCCAGAAAATTATCCTGCCTAAGATATTTGCATGTTACTGCTTTCCCTAATAAACAAGCTTTTGATCCAACGGCCCGCTTAACCATCCAGTATCCCTGCATCCATTAGAGTCTAATAAGCACCGGATGTTATGAAATTATTTACCAAGTTGCAACAGTATCTAGATTTTACTTGCATGCTCATACCTGAACAATACTAGGAATCAGCTTAAACCTTGAATCCCGATACATATCCGAACCGTCAATAAATTTTCCCAACGAGGAATCCTTGTTGACAGGTCGATCAGAAGCATAATACAAAACCAGGCTGTAGTTTGGTTTTGCAGGAATCTGGAAAAAATAATTGCTAAAATATAACCAATTTTTTTGACAAAATCTCGCAGACTGCATTTCATAATTTCATTTATTGATTGTCAAGCTGACTACTGATCCCATTGTTCTGTAACTGTATTAAAAGTAACTGTTGAGTACCTGGAGATTGAGTAATAAGACGAAAGGTAGTTTTTTCCCAGTTTCTGACTGTAAAACAAAGAAATGATGTAACTGACTTTTGGATCAAAAGTGGACAGATAACTAAGAGCATGCTTATGAACAAATGTGTGTTTAATGAACAAACATAGAGTGCATTTCTCCTTTACAGAAGGGTGACCCAAAAGCATAATAAATCAGTAATATCTCAACTCACCATGGCTGGCACATATATTTTACATATTCACTGTAGAATCAGTCACTAAGAATCCCAGATTTAATCATGAATACGAAAGTGAACATTCTTGGAGACACAAATATAAAAAAATTGCTGCTAATAAATTCTAAAAATCTCTATGAAAGTGTAGTAAACAGACTCATGACCCTTTTCATACCTGAACGAGATACCTTGGGTTCAATGCAACCTTATCCATGATAGTTTCACCTTTGAACCAATCAACAGCTATGAGCTTGAGAAGGGGATCACCCCCCACTACCTGTAGGAAAACGACTTGTTTTAGCCTTTTACGCATTTGAAATGCATCAAATAAAGCTCTTTCAATTGAAGACAGGATTAATTATTAAATCACTGCACCATGACCGCTTTCCAACAAGAATCGGTTTCGTCGGGAAAAGACATCCACTCATGTCGAGATTCAATTATAAATGTTTTAGAAATCCAAAGAGAATACATCACCTTTGAATTATCTTTTAAGTAGTTCTTTCCCCTAATCATAAACCCTTCACCACTTGGCGCAGTCCAACAGTTTGTATCATTGTCATCCTTTCCCTGATGCATTGAACCCTTGACCTGTGCCGGGTCGACCTCAATTGGAGGAATTGTTGAGTCTAATTCCTTATTTGCATCAGGAGCTGCCAAAAGCATATTCAAATATTAAATGTACATTATATTGAATACCACCAGACTATTAGAGTCAGCAAGTAATTGTAGTCTAAACTCGTTCTTCATTTTCTAACACTGGGTACTATTTTATCTGTGCCGTTCAAGCCACTTGACTTGACATAAGCGGTAAAAGGTGGGTAAACTCTACAGCTGGCTTCATATGTTTTAACTTTGTTCATTTTCTCTCAGTTGCTGTCATTTAGAATAGCCTCTAAATCAAGATTGATGAGAACCTGAGTTTTTCTTCGGTGCAAAGCTTGCAATTGCCCAGGAGACATTCTTCAGCTTCACTTTGTTCTCCTATATAAGTCACATGACTTAATTATTTGTCAAAGTGTCATTTAATGAATCACTGAAGTTGACGAAAGACCTGTTTGTCATCGTTATCGTCATTTGGGCTGTCATCATCAGAAGACGAGTCAGCTGTAATAGCATCGTAGAACTCATCCTGAACTTCTGAATCATAATCACTGCTGGATAGAGATACGTCAGAAAATTTTGATTGCATGAACGTAGCAGGCGATTCAAACTTGAGAGATGGATTCGCTTCTATGTATTCCTTCAAGCCTACAGAGCAAGATATGCAATATATCAAAAACACGAGAATGAATTGGTTTTGGACCAAAATTTGATAGAGTTGCTAGACAGCATGACTGAGTTAGCGATAGAGCTCAACCTGCCACTTGACAAAGTAACGCATAGGGCATTGTCTTCTCGAATTTGGAACAACGTTGTTGCTTCCATCTGCACCAGCTTATCGAGTTTATCTCTAGTGTTTGAGCAATAAGACACTTTGGCGTTTTTGATCCCATAGATGTGTTCAAATTCTTGATTTCCCAAGTTGAAGCTAAATGACGGATCATTAAAGGTCAGTACAGTCACGAATGACACAAGGCTAAATAATTTAATGTCATTTAAAATTATAAACCTGACTCTTAAAAGTTACACAAGCATGAGGCATAAGACAGATATATACACAAAGTTCTAATTTGGGGGGGATGGTCGTAAACTGGGGCGTTGTCATATACACCTAGTACTATGTCCTTCGTTCCAAAATATAACTTTAGTGTTCTCATTTCATTTGTTCCAATGTATATGTCCAAGTAATATTTATATTAACACATCTATATGAAAATGTGGATTCTCAAAATTATTTACAGAAATTTGTTATACGATATGAGGGTGAAAATGTACTCAATTTATCTTCTTAATACATGGGAAATTGGAACACAGGTCTTATATTCTGGAATAAGGGCAAGTAAATAGAATCACTGAAGAAATCAGATCATGCATAATATGATGGCATAGCATAGTAGTACTTACGATTAATTTTGGTACGTTTGTAGCCAGATTTTGGTGGGTGTTTTTTATGCACGACCGGTAGCTGCAGTATGGCTGTTTGAGAAAAAAATGTCAGAAAATCATGAACTCTGCAGTACAGACTATAGAGTATACAATCCGCCAGTAGTAACTCATAATAAATTGGAAACTAATTAAAAATAAAGTGAATATCAGTACAAATGCTTACTGTAGGTCCCATCTTGGCCCCGAAACCATTGTCTAGAGAACACAAAATCCCTTTTAGAATGCCATCTGCACAGCATATTATAATAAATTCTTAAACTACAGTTTTTGACCACAGAAAAAATATTAAATTGATAGAGAGGGCATTGCATACAATTTTAGATTCTTATTAAAAATCATGCTGAGTAACTAGTATATCGTACTGTCATTAAGTATAAAATTTAAACCACCAGAAGATTAATAATCATGGCTCATTGTAGTAAATGGGATGGTTTAATTCAAATAAAATACTCAATACAAACCTCTCAGTTCCAACTTCTAAGGCTTATACATGGATTTTTACGTGATACAACCTAAAAACCATGTACCATGTGACTAGAAGGGTTGTTTGAAAGCTCGGCAGTAACGATCATTATCTGTCCTAACATGACCTATCAAAATCTTTAATTCAGGATATGGACAATATAATACAAAAGGCTAAGTGTTGATTTAGTAGGCTGAAAAGTAAACGCACTCACTTCTCCTAATCATACATACTGTACTGCTTATCGGCTCTATTTTTAGTAATAGTGATCCGGAAAACTGTTATTGTGTTTCAAAAAGAGTACACAAATACTGTACTCAGGCATCTTTTACATTGGTTAATAAGATGTGAAATATTGCATGCCCATAGGCCCTAGCTAACCTGACCAACAATAATAAGCTTGCAGCTAAACTTCCTAGCCCATGTTTAGTGACTATCTTACTGTGTTACTAAAAGGTGATGAGGGATCAGCACAAAATGCCGAGTAATAACATAACAGGCATACCATACATGCGAATTTGCTTTACACCCGACTACTAATCCAGAAAAATAGCCTGCTTATGAGTTCAAAGCCTACAAACGTGTAGCATGTATCAATCTTTTCATGCCACATGGGTCAGTATGGAACGAAAGTCATATCCAATCAATGACGAAAGGTTAATAAAAAAGAGCGAGCACTATCATTTCTCTTCTAATAAAAATAAACTTTGATTTCAAAATCATTGATGAATCAGCTAAGGCCTCTAAAATACTTTTCACAAGGAAAAGAAGGGGCTTTCTCACAAAACCAACCTGGTCAAGTATTTTGGATCAAATGTCCCATACAACACATCATAATGGCCATCCAAAGAATCAACAAGTTCAAGGTCACCTGTCAACATATCCCACCTGAACAATAATTAGAAATTAACATCCCTTAGTTTTTGTTGAATGTTGGAATTTAAAATATCGCATGAGAAGTCAAATATAAAACTACGCTTAATAAAAGAGAATAGTAGCAAGTTCCATTCAAAACTACTTTGATAAAATACCGGATGGCCGTCTCTGAATTTCCATAAAAGATTAAGCAAATGAAAGGTAAATAATCTGAGAAGCTTACTCATATCTTTGTTTCTTATCCAAATTAAGATATCATTGAATCAGAACAAGCACTTGCGTCCACAACACCCACAGATTTCACAATTACCCCTTTACCATTCTGTGTAAGAAATAATATCAATATATGTTCACCTCCAAACTCCTTGTTAAGAATCAAGTTATACATATCAGAGTGTCAAAAGTTACCTTGGGACCAGCCACATCCTCAAGTATCCTTACACCTAATTATAAAAAATATGTATAACACGAATATTAGAGATATAAAGAGAAATGATTCCCAATGATTGGCAAAAATCGATGGAGAATTTAATCATGTCTGAGAAACGAAAAAACAGGAAACAACTCATTTTACAATATCATGCAACAGGCCTTCATAAAGTACATCCGATTTTTATCAGATGGTGACTGTCATTACAAAGAATCAATGATGGATGAATTAAAATCAGCAAGCCGTGGTCAAGTCTAGATTAAGGTAAACAATTAGGTAACATAACGAAAGCAGAACGAATAGTACCATTTATGGTACGGACACATTTCCACTCATGGGCTTCGATGGCATCCCCGTCATCGCCGCCAAAGAATCCATCTGTTCCAGCATCAACCCCTAAGCTCGAGGAATGTTGCAAAAGTGTCTCTGGGCCTATGAATCAAAAGAAGAAAATTTAAATCAATTGTATTTATTAACTGACAGACTGTTGCAGAACATACATACTCTATTACTGATTTGTTTTTTGAAATTAATTTAACAAGTTATACAAATCATATCATCTCACCATGACCGATCCTTATAAGTTTTTTCAAGCCATGAGCATATCTCCTCACCCTATGACGATGTGCGTCCAGATTAATCCTTCAAAACATTACACATTATTTATGTTATTTAAAAGATGGATATTGAAGAATGTACAAATTGAATTTTAAACGAGGGATAGCAATTAAAAGTGGAAAGGAGTTCCTTAGATCAAAAGAAACCGACTCTCGTCAGCTAATCAAGATATACAAAGAATATAAAGCAAGCTTTACGCTTCCAGATTCCAAGAACTCACATTTTTCGAGAATGCCATGCATGAAAGTTTAATTTGGATTAACAGTAACCATGTTATCCTCTACCCTGATCTTCTAAATTTTATACTATGAACATATATTTCATTCACCATTTTATGAGAACCTAGGTCAAGAGCTCAGATTATCTATAATTCTTGTAAGCATATCAATTATGTGTTTGTATAAGATACTTGACAAGGCCCCACAGTATGCCAGCGAAGAAACAATTTCCTTAGGGGATGCATCATAACGAAAGAATTAGGATAAAAGTGTATAAATAAAAATAAGAAAAGAGAACTAATCATACTCATCCTCGATGCTTAATTTGTGTCTTGTACTGTTTCCTTTCGAAAGCTCATATTCTGCCTGTCAAAGCAAATATATAGAAAAATCACATGCCAACTTGCACAAAGGTGTGTGTTTCCTAAAAAAATCGACAAAGTTCATAACACGAAAACTAATGGCTAGAATATTATGTGGACAGTGTGCTGTAAACAGTCCATTAATTTGAACATGAAACAAACTGTGGGAGCTTCGTCTATCAAGATCATTTTAAAATAGTGCAACTGACCTGTTGTTTAGCTTGATCAAATGCTTCCATCCATTTTCTAGCTTCACCAGCCGATGCACATGCGATCTACCAATTCAAACATATAGGCACCGAGGTAATGCCACATTAGATTGGAATATAGAGGAGATCAGGTCCTTCAACATGTAGCATTGGCAATAATACTTATTATGCTATCCAATGGTTCATTTTTAACAAGATGCAACAGCATACGTTTCACAAAAACCAACCATTTTCCAAATTTTGTAGCACAAATTTGAAATATCGTCTCCGCCAATATTTTTCGAGATCCTCAGCTCTTAGATACATGGTAGTACCTCGATAAAAAGCCATGATGGTACACCACTCGAATAAAAAACCCAAAAAAAAAAGAATTACAAACACATAAAATTACCTCTCCTTTCTTGGACTCATCCAATCTGCTGCAAAACCTTAGCACATACACATCCTATTAACAAAAAAATATTATATCACTAAGAAACCGCAATTACATAATCATCATCCACCTAATGAATCAAATTTCGAAAACATATCCCGCACAAACACATTCCACATTACCGTATTATTAACTTTGCGCCTCCCAACCTCCTCCACTGTGAGCGTGTGTCCAACCACACCTCTTCTAATCGGTTTCTGCAACAACATTATGAAACCTTACACAAAATTTACAATCAAAAATCCAAATCCAACAACATAATAATCAGATTAAATCATTTTCCACAATAGATAGGAAACTGACGATTCCAGGATACTCATGAGGATCGCGTTTGTACATCTCAACATACTTTCCACGAATGTACAAAAATCGCAAATGGCAATATTCGTGGCCGATCGAATTAACTCCTATATGATAAACCCAACCGAAATACTCAAAAATCCCTCGGTCCTTATCCTCGAAAAATCCACTGCAATCCGACAGGCTTCGCCTGTGCTTCGGCGCCTGCTTCGCCATCTCCGATCACTTTTACCAAAACGTCGTCGTTCGGTTAGGATTGAATCGCGAAATTGAGGAAATGCGGAATGAAGAAAGCTGAAGGAGCGGTGGGGACAGATTTGAAGTTTTTTTTGTGTGTTGAGGAATTTGCATCGTCGAAAAAATAGGGTTTGTTTTTATACTAAAAAAAGTATTTTGTACAATCCAAAAACGAGCGAGCATATGTTGGATGTTTTTTTTTGTTTTGATTAAAGCATATGTTGGATGTTGATGTATGAACAAACGGTCGGCTTCGTTTCTCATTATATTTGAATTCTAGTGAAGAGTTTGGATAGGTGAAGGGATTAGAAAAGGCGCATCAGACATTTGTGAGACGGAAATCTCGTCCATTAATTTTTATTAATACTAGTTATGCAATGCACATTTGTGCATAATTTTAAATTTTAAATTTTAAATTATTTATAAAGAATAATTATAAGGGTAAAATTGGAAGAAAATGTGTCTTCAAATAACTTCTAATAGAGACCTTTGCGCTTTAAAACGCAAGCATCCCTATCGACGGTTACGCTGAAGCCACATTATTTTTCCAATTCTACCCTTTTATTCTTATATGCATTAACCGTTGTGAATCAACCGCTATGCATCATCTGCTATCCATCCTCGATGTTAACCACTCCATTGATACTGCTTTGTGTCACAACTCTCCTAGCAATCGATATCATTAGACGCATCCACTGCTGCAATAAAGGTTTTAACCCTACGACCATGAGAATACATGCACAGATTTTTCTGTTCAAGAAAGTACTAGTATTAATAATCGTTAATATCAATCATTTATGCATTTTGCATATTCATCCGTCTAATTTAATTTAAAACAAATTTTTATCTAAACCGTCCGTATCACTAAAACTACATGCTTTATTTAAGAAAATAAACACTAAGATATAAAACAATAAATATGCTTTACAGCTTGCGTTGGAATTTTATGCTCATACCGATTCAAAATTTATATTTTACTTTCTCTTGTAAAGTTATACCATTTATTTTAAAAAAGCTTTCATTTTCGCGTCTTTTATCTACGCACGAATCTCTACATAATTTTAAAACGCCGCATTAATCTTCTTATTTTATTTTCTCAAATGCTTCCCCTTCTTATCAATCTTCCTTTTCATATTCGCATGCGGACAGTGACGGATCCAGCCATTCAATAAAGAGGGGCAAAAAATTGAAAAGTAATGTTTCATACAAAAAGACAATCAAAAGAGAGTTACAATGTCAATGAAACATAAATTTAAGTTATAGCTAAATAATCACTTAGTCACTTTGCCGCCGAAGGTGGTAAAGAAGGCAGAATTTGCTTGCGAGTCTTCATGTCCTGAAAATACCGCATTATAACTTCGTTGTCGATTCTCTTAAACACATCTCTCTCAATATAACATATCAAACAATCATTGAGAAACTCATCTCCAATTTTATTACGCAAATCCGTCTTCACAAGCTTCATTGCAGAGAAAGCTCTTTCAACTTTAGCCGTCGCTACTGGTAGCACCAAAATTAACTCAATAATGCGATATACCAAGGGAAATGCAGTATGATAACCGACCTCAACCATCTTTCTTGCCACATCTTTAATGTCTTGTAACATTAAAAATGACTCATTTTCTCTCATCTCATAAATCCAACCTTAAAGTTATTCTTCTAACTCCATCAAAGCACATTTGGAGAACTCTTGTGGATAAAACTTTGCAAGTTGAATTATTTTTGACGCTTTGTAGTTGGAGAATGAGTTCTTAGGATCAAGACATCCTATACAAGTGAGTAATTCCGTATTTGACTCACAGAATCAATTATCCATCTCTTGACAAATGCGGTCAATCACCCAAAATAAATTTCGAATTAATAGAACAGACCTCAAATTGATTGAATACAGAACTAATCTCGAAATAGAATAAACAACTATTTGATATGATGATGGAGATGGTCTTGATGTTGTGCAATTGTCTAAAAGATTGTGTCAATGGAGATGGAGATGGAGATGGAGATGATGAATTAGGATTGTTGATGGGCTAAAATCTGATATGGGCTTGAGTAATATTAATATATATTATATATATTTTTAAATATTTTAAAAATTAGGGGGCATGGGACCCTTTAATCCCCTCCCTGCCACCACATCTGCATGCGGATAATACATCACAACTAAATACCTATTCCCAACATTAAACCCAGACAAATAATCCATCGCAGCCTTTGCATCGTAGATATCTTCATACACAACGAACGCAGTCCCTTGCGTATCCTTGTTCGTCCCGATTCGTATCTGTCTTATCACCCAAACTTGCCGCATGTCGCATATGTATATTTCCGCACTGGAGATGTCTTACGAGAGGTTACGGACGATGAGGATACAGACCTCAAATTGATTGAATACAGAACTAACCTCGAAATAGAATAAACTATTTGATATGATGATGTTGATGGTCTTGATGTTGTGCAATTGTCTAAAAGATTGTGTCAATAGAGATGGAGATGATGAATTAGGATTGTTGATGGGCTAAAATCTGATATGGGCTTGAGTAATATTAATATATATTATATATATATTTTAAATATTTTAAAAATTAGGGGGCATGGGACCCTTTAATCCCCTCCCTGCCACCACCTCTGCATGCGGATAATACATCACAACTAAATACCTATTCCCAACATTAAACCCAAACAAATAATCCATCGCAGCCTTTGCATCGTAGATATCTTCATACACAACGAACGCAGACCCTTGCGTATCCTTGTTCGTCCCGATTCGTTATCACCCAAACTTGCCGCATGTCGCATATGTACATTTCCGCACTGGAGATGTCTTACGAGAGGTTACGGACGATGAGGATTCTGTTGACTTCAGGAGGGAGATGGGAGTTTCTCTTACGAGTGATCATCTCCTCCGATGATTTGACTGCTTCGACGTTTGAAAACGATCTATTTCGGAGATAATATTAATATTATTAACATGTTACGCACTAAAACTAAAATTATTATTGATAACAGACTTTACCTAATGTGAAGCTGGAGAGAAGAAGAAAGATGAATGCATGATCAAAACACGTCTTCACTTTTCTGTAGCACTTTTGTATATTTTTATCTTAATAAAAAAATTAAATGTAATAAAAATCAAATTCATTGCTTATTTTATAGAGTAGAAGAGGCACTTGATTATTTAAACTAGTATTAATGCACAACAAACTTTTGCATGTATCAATTATAGAATTTAAATATAATCAATACAAAGATAAAATTGGAATTTATATAAAAATTAATACTAAGATAAAATTGTGTGCAGTTAGGTAGAAGAGTAGTGGCTAAATTATAGAGATAATATTGGAATTGGGGATAACCGTTAGAATGAGTTCCTCAAATCTTAATAGGAAGATTATATTGGATTTGACAAATTCTGTAATAATATTTTTTTCGATATTAAATTGATTTTAATTAATTAAAGGGTTGAATTTTAAATTTGAATATTTAGTACATCTGGTAGTTTGATGTGCAAAACATATTGTGGTACATTTGATAATCATATTTATTAAATTCTTATATCTTAGTTGATTATTAATCACCGATCAGTATCATATGTTACAAGTCTTACAAAAAAGTTTTGTTTTTGATATATTCCCTATTTATTTATTTATTTAGGAAGAAGTATTAGGAGGACAGTAGATTTTATGTAAGATGGTGAGACATAATTTCCACCGTTGATTACTAATAATCTAACGGATGAGATTAAATAAAAAAATAATCGTCTAATCCAACCGTCCGTGTTTTTTGCAAATCCAACCGTCTATTTAATGAAAAACCAAATTTAATCTCAATCATTAAATTAATCAAATCAATGTTTGAAATTATGTCCTCCCGTTTTACAATAATATTTTGTCCTCCTTGATTCTAACTCTACTTATATATTATATAAACTTCAAAACATATTCAGAATTGCAGAAAGGTTGCAAAATAAAAGCAAAATATTTATGGATAAATGCTTTAAACCTTTAGTTATTATAAAGAATCTTTATGGAGTAGCGTAACCCTTTCATCATAACGAAAATAAGAAAAATGTTGAATGGACCAGCCGTAAGCGTTTACTGTCGGCTAAATGACGAATCATTAATGACCTAAGGTTTATTTTGGTGAATTACGCTAAGCTATCATTCTATTTTAATACGTGTCATCTATCTGTTGATTTGTTGTATATCTTACTATTAAGAATATGGTGTAATTCAAGAGCTCGATATCCATCAAACTATGTGTACATTGCTCAATTTTTAAAGAATATTATAAGAAGCATCCACAGTCGATGCATATCGAACTTCCGAAAAATCGTCATGTGCCACTTTAAAAGAATTAATGAATTAGATGGTTAACAAAATGCAAAAATAAAAGATTAGATTGGGTTTTAATTTTTTGTCGATTGACCGTATTTTTTTTTTGATGAGTGAGTTTATAATTGAGTACAAGATATTACATATTCATTTAGTACAACTAATACTTTGAACGCATTTCTTATTTCTAAATGGGCCATACTTAACTTTATTAAAGAAAGGGTCCCATTCACAATCATAATTAAGTACTCTCTCTGTCCCATAATATTTGTCCACTTTCCATTTTGGTTGTCCTCTTAAGTTTGTCCACTTTCCTTTATTCTCAACCATACATTCTACTTTTTACTCATTTACTTATTAATCATTTATTTTCAACCACACATTTTATATCTTCTTTCTATCTTAATTATCATGCATTTTGTGCTTTTGGACAAACAAAGCGAGACGGAGGGAGTAGGCAATTTCACAGTTATCGCTAGGCGGATTTGAAAAATTTTCATAAAATCAGGGGTCTATCTGTAAATATAAAATACCGACATTAAATCCGTCCCATCCCACTTGTGGAATAGCAAAAGTCGGTCTACCCAACTCCAACGCAAAACGTGTTGATAAGAACAACCCATTTTAATCATCCTCTCATTTATCGACACGTGTCTCTCATTTCCAGATTTGCATCGCTACGAAGCGTCTGTGACATATCATTTCCTCACCGCTTCGTAGATTAGCAAAACCCTATCTCTTGACCCAATCGCTTGCTATTTATTAGATGTGTACGCAACCCTAATTTAACCCTAATTAAAAATCTTCAAGCAGTTTCATTTTCACAGAGATCATTTCAATGGCGACGGCCGTCCTCCGACCGCAAGATTGCGCTGCTCCGATCGCCTTCGTCCCTGCCGACGTCACTTGTGCTTCGAGATTCGTGCCCCGATCCAAACCGGAATCTGGCCGGAAGCCGAATTCTGTACCTAACACTCGCCGCCGTAGACGGAGTCCGTCGGACGAGAAGAGATCTGACAAGGAGGCGAAGGAGTTGGTGATGGGGAAGGTGAGGATATTAAAGCGTGGAGATAAGATCAGTCCTGATCAGAGCGAAGGGAAGAGTAGATTAGATCGTGTTAGATCTGTGAAGTTTGAGGATGTGGAGGCTGTGGTTTTGTGCTCTACGGATCGGTTAGGGCCGGATCCGGTTGTTGTGAAGGAGCAGATTAGTGTTTGTGAGAAGAAGGTTGTGGTTGAGGATAGGTTTGCTGGTGGTGTGGTTGTGTCGTTCGCCGCCGCCTAGTTCGCTTCCGATGCCTAAGAAGTATTGGATGAAGAAGGAGACTTGTGGTGATGTGGTTTCTGTGGCTATGGATCTGCGTCGGTTACTAAGGCTTGATCTGATCTATCTAGCTTGGATCTGTACAGATCGGTAGCTTAATGGATGAAACAAGTTGTTGGATGACTCTGATGGTATAAAGAAGTGAAAAGCAATCACTTTTGTTAAATAGTTAGTGCCTTGAAAATGGAAGGATGGTTGATCTGAAGGATGTGGTTAAGGGAGGAGTTTGGTGTTAGTTTTCTCTCTTTGTTGAATGCTTAGATCTCAAAGAGCTTCCTTTATTTTTTCAAGTGGGAGTTCTGGAGAATGGGCATGTGCAAGTTTGTTGAAGGTAATCAAGGTTCTTCCTAGCTGTTTAATTTCAGGTTACTATCGTTCTATAGTTGTTTAAAATAGTCAACACTTTAGAAGTAATGTGGTGAAGAAGTATTTGGTAGTGTGTCTATATTTCTAGTTTTGTTGGGTTGAGATGGTTGTAACTTCAGTCTGTGTCATCTTTCAGTTGTCCGGAGTCTTTGATTTCTCTAGTTTGTGTCATCCCTTGGTTGTTACATTAGTAATTTGTGTCATGATGGTGGTATGTGGAACACCTACATATTCGGCTGATAATGGGAAGTTTGAGGTAAGTGGCAGTAAGTGGCTTATGTTTGTTCACAGTCCTTGTATGCCCAGGGATTTTAGTATTTCAATTTTCATTTGTATGTGTTGGTATCTTCCTTCTTTGTACTCAGGTAAGGAAGTTTCAATGTCTTTCAGTTTGTAACCTTCAGTATTCCTATGAATAAAAATTTCATTTTCAGTACCTCTTCTGTGTTATTGTAAGCTAGATTGAGGATTGTTTGGGTGATACGTTTGACATCCGCTGATCCTCTAATACTTGTGTTTATTCGGATTGTTTTGTAACATTCCTGGCTTCCGACTTCTTTAGCCAAATCTCAAAGTTAAAGTTCTAGTGAGTAAATAGAACATAACAATTTTAATGTAACACTTTTCACTATATTTATATACCACCAAGGATAAATGTTTCGGGTCATTTAATTATGCATTTGGTCTCCGACTTGTTATTTCTTGTGTTCTTTTCTTTTTCCAGTGTATAAAAAGACTGCGAGCTAAGTATCATACATGAACCTAAATCAAACGGAGGCTCAACTCTCCTCCAAAAACCAGTATCATCTCTTCAATTACCACGTCCGTCGTATCAGGCAGTAAAATACACGCGATCCAGATAGCAAAAAACATGAATATCCCAAACTTAGCATTTTGCCCTGCTGAACGCGTCTCCAATGGAAATATTTCGCTTGGGACCCTCCATCCTTACCACCGAATGCTGCAACAAACATACATATCACCACCACTACAATACTGCCACCGAGAGTAGCCTTTTGAGATGCATTGTCGTCCAAATTCACTCCCAAATGATCGCGACAATAACCTGATATATTCAAGAATGAGCTGAGATTATCAGACTGGAATATGAAAAATGGGGATTACAGATTGATAATGAGTATAATAAATGTATACCTGACATAAGATCATCTGAATTCCTCCAACTATCAACAAGTCTCTGCGGCCCCATTTATCGACAGTTGCAATGGAGACTAAGTAGAAACGCAAAGCACAACACCAGTCAAAGCTGAGGAGTATAACACTGGTGCACCATCCTTTGGCACAACCAGCTGCGGTCTACTTATTTTCTCTAGCATTCTTGATTGGTATTGAAAAGTCACTGGCCTCGATCATGCCTTGAAATCCTGCAGTCAAATCATCTATTCCTCTGATCTTGACAAGAACTGGATGCCCTTTATCTGTCTGACCTCGTTCGATCAAGCTGTTTAGTTTCTCGGGAAGGAGGAAACCTCGACCGTCATTAGAAGCACTGGTGCAGCTGCTAGTCCTAATGAATCAATATGAGATATTTTCTGTTCTGAATTTGTCCATGTTTGCTGTGAAAATTCCAAGTGTAGTACCTAGTTGGAACATCAGTTCAAGCCTATTCTGAGGTAGGTTGGAGCCATTTCAGACAAATAAAGAGACACAGCGTTCAGAACAACATTAGAAAAAACCATCAATGAGACACAATAGCAGAAAACCTCGTCCGTCACCTAAACACTGTAATTGGTACTTGGTAAATGTTACGTGATTTCCTTACCCAGTTCGAACTCCGAGCATGATTCGGCCGAGAAGAAGCATGACTAAGCCAAGTGCAAAACTGTTGGGTGCAGCCCGACAAGGAAACTGATGCCAACACAAATGATAATTTGTTCAACATTAGATTATAATTAATAAACAGTCGAAATAGTGTTTCTCAACCTTCAAAATAGTGTTTCTCAACCTTCAGAATAGTGTTTCTCAACCTTCAGAATAGTGTTTCTCAACCTTGACTCTTCATACTCTTTCTATTATAAGTATCGATATTTTAAATATCCAAAATAATTCATTAGTCAAAAACTTTGTTAAAAAACTTCATATGCTCATTCAAATATACCTTCATATTTTAAGCACAATCACGCGATGTCCTCCTCTCCACAACTACTCTTTCCTCCGTAACTAACTTACCTAATTTTTGCTACAAAATTTCATTTAAATAAAAAATAGTAAACCCCAAAATTAGTCGCACATTTAAAACCCTAATCTCACCAGATTACCGACAATCCGTCGCCGGAGCTTTTAATTTGAAGACGAGCGTAATTACGAAATGACGCCGGCGGCGTCAGCGGCAGCCGGCGACGGAATGCAATTCGTCCTCGATTCATGTCTATCGGGATGCGATTGTGAGATTGATCGGAGACCTTACCACCGTAACTGCGGATGCGCGCTACACAAATCAAGGAGGAGAAATTTCTTGAGGAAGACAGAGAGTGGAAGTAAGGTTGCGTTTCCGATACGTAAGTCGTGGAGCGAAGGATGTCTAGCGGCGTATGGATCGAGTTCGCCGGCGTCTGGATCGTCGGGTGCGGTGGAGAAGAAAATGGGGCGGAGGAAGGCGTCGATGGATGCGGTGGTGGAGCTGTGCGTTGAAGAAGGCGATGAATAAATTATTATTAATTTATAAATTATGAAAAAAAGGTTTTTATTTCTCAATTTAATTTTTTTGAAAATAAATTTCTTTTTCTGATTCTTGAAAGTTGAATCCGTTCTGTTCTGTTCTGTTCAGTTCTGTTCTTCTTCATATGTATTTATGTCGTTTGATCCGAGAACGAGCCTTCGTTCGAACGACCTTTAGCGAGGCTGGATGATAAACATTCCAGTATTTGTATGAGAAGTTGATATATGTCATGTGTAAATGGGGCATGATCATCAAGACCTGTTCGGATTTGGAGTCTGTTAAGGGCGGCAGCTGGCACGCTGACACCTTGTCTGGTTTTTGGTGAGATCGTCAATATGGGTTATGGAGAGCCAAGTCAGTTCAACTACTGACTACCGTCAGTTCCTAAGATACCTTACTTTGGTCTCTCCTATATGAAATTTGTTCTTTAAATACTTAGTACACAGCATTGTTTGTGTTCGTAAAATGACAGTATCTGCAATAAACGTTAAGATCTGTTACGAGTATAACGAAATGATACAGACAAGGATACCGAGGTAAAATATCTTGCTTCCAAGTGCTTGAACAAGGTCTTAGTGACATTTATCTACCAGAAATCACGCTAGTCTCATTTCTGTATAACTGAATTATAATCTCAACCATCACTGCAACACCTTCGCTGCCTGCTCGTAACAGTTTCAACCTTACAACAATACATAGGAACCGGTATCAACTGTCATGAAGGTTTGTCTCAATGAATTAGTTTCATAACAACTTAGTTATTCACTAGAGTCTGACTTCCTTAGAAAATGTCAAAATTTACGATAGTCAAGCCAGAGGACAACTATAAAAGACATAAATACAGACTGGGAACTGCATAGACATAGTGCTAAAAGTCTTCTTCTTGTTCGAAGAAACTAAAAAAGTTCGGTACTTGAGCATCGATGCTCCTATGCCTTTTTTGATGATATGCAAAATGTAAATTTGACAGATTCTCTTTTCAATTTCAGAAATATTGAGATTTCATTTATGGCGAAGTATATTCGATACATCAACTGACAAGCGTTAAACTCAGTAATTTGTTTTATACTGTTGGTATGTGTTTTAGTTGTTCTTATGAAAAAGAAATTATGTTCTGAAACAGTTAAAAACAGCATGTGAGAAACAGGTACTTATTTCAAAAACTTAACTAAGGCTGAGGACAAAGATCTGTTGCTGCATACGAATAATCGCCAACTTCGAGGATAACAGAAATTCAGGTACCGTTATGACTTCATGCCAAGACAAGAAAAGCAATATACAAGTCAGTTCCGTTAATAACTGGTATTATTTCCTTGAAATCTTCGCGGCATACGACAGAAAGTTAAAACTTGAAATAAAAAGTCTTTGGTATAAATACTCTGAATGATCAGTTCAAGCAGCAATAAGCAATACAAATTCTAATCCAAACAAAAAAGGAAAAGGCATAAGGAGATATAAGCATTAGTGACAGTAATGGCAGCTATTGCAGCTCAGATTCTGCTTCAAAGTGTTTCCAATGGATGCTTAACTATGCACGATACAGAGATAGAGCGAAGACCATACCATCGGAACTGCAGCTGTGCTATGCACAAGGCCACATCCTCATGCTCCAGGGGCTGTTCCCAAAAGAACACAGCCTTTTTTCCGAATAAACAGACAGGGAAAGACACTAAAATTTCCTTGACAACCGTAAAATCCACTAATTCTCATCTGGGCAGTACCTCGGCGTTAAACCTCGTAGAAGAACAGTTACGAGTAATGGAGTACAGATAACAGCAAGATGTGATAAATGCGGAACAAAGGTCAGGAAGCTAGTTTATTAGATCATCCCATTTGAGTCTTTAATCAGTTTATTAGATAGCAAGATGGTCACAATGTGGATCAAATTGTTGACTATTAGTTACATGTATTTCCCATGTAATTTTCCAGGGGCCCAAATACTGAGTATGGCTCTTCTTCATCAAATGAAAACAAAAAAGAACTCAAATTGCGAATGTCGCCATATTTCTTAAAAATCTATGCCAAAGAAAAAACATAGTATAGTTCTTGTCTTCGGAAATCCTCAGTGAATTAGTTCTGTAACTAGTCCAGTAAGTGGTGTCCAGATTCTGAGAAGATTCAAAAATTCTGTAAAAACAAATCAGAAGAAAGAACAGAAATGATTCTTATAGAATTTGGAAAAAAGACATGGAAGAAAAAAGGTTGCTCCCTCTGGCCTCAGCAACAATCTGCAAACAAGAGAATGTCAACAAGAAACTACACTCCAAAATGCAATGAGCAAACCTTGTGGCAAGCCTGATAATTAATGGCCCAAATGTATGATCTAACCATTTCCAAAGAAATGTACACTAACCTATAACAACATTACTCATTAGATAACTGTGTTTTTTTATGACTGTGTTGAGATGTCTTATATTTTGAGACATACATGACCTGACATTCTTACATTTTTGTTATGCACTATTCTCTTGAAAATACTAAACAATTGATATATATAGTATCTGTTCTTGCCAACTGAGTTATCGGAATATGCTCGTTTTTGATAAATATAGGAATAAGCAAAGAATGCAACATAAATTTTTGAGTGTTTCAATCCATTAGCAGTATATTAATGTAGTCTAAACAGCAAGACAAGACAAATCTAAGCTCCTAATCTTTTTTCTTATTAAAATAGATAAAACCAATCATGCACCATAAGTACTTTTCCCTTCTAGAAGCAGCTTGTTGCAATACATGAATCTTACACATGACTTTCTAAAGCAACATGCATGATTGAGATTACATTTCAAATCAACACTTAACCTAATTTTTCAATCCTTCTTTTCATGCTCAAGCTTCATCCATGGCTTGTTTGAAAGCTATTGGTGTTTTGATTATTCAAAGTCCTTTGAAAGGCCCCACTTTTATTAAAAATCTGTAGTGAAAATTGACCTACTAAACCCAAAATGAAAACTCACCTTGTCCCCAACTTTAATACTACAATTAATGTTTTGATAAAGTTTTGTCATCATCTTGGGCAGGTGAGAATTTGCTACTTGATGGGGATTGATTTTCTTAGATAATGTATAAACCTAAGAAATAACAAAACATAGGATGGGACTCAGCTCATATGAAAATGACATGGTTTTTCAAAGATAAGCAGCAGATATGTTGTTTCGAGTGTGATTGATGATACTACCAATACATAAACAAAATGTGTTTTATCCCATAAACAAATGGTACAAAATCAAGCAGCAATGAGACATGAGTGTTTGTGATGGACGTTAAACTTCCTCCATTTATTTTATATCTCATTCAAAATATTCCCATCCCTAAATCAGATTAGTTATGCTAAAGCGTAAGTAATCATTCACTGATCATCATCAACATCATTAGTTGATGAAACCCTCTCTAAATATAAATTTTTAAAAAAGGAGAATGCAATGAGTTTAGTTTCAATTTGAGGTGTAGCAGTGGGAATTGGGAAGTATGGTAATCGAGAAAAACAGGAAGCAACAGCATTTACATTTTACAGGAAAGAAAGAGCAGCTAGTTTCTAGTTAGGCAACTGAGTGTCAGAGATAGGTTGATGAGGGGGCCTATCTACGATGAAAGTCACAAAAAGCTGAGGCATGTTCAGAAACAGTGCTGCTAATATAGTTGCTCTTGTCTTTGTCTATGTCGTCCTACACTATCTACAAATCCTACTTACATATTCACACCCACCTCATCCTTGTCCCTGCTTTTCAAACTATTTAATCTTCAAAAAAATACTACTCCTCATTGCATGTGTACAACACTACAACAGTTGCATAACTTGTATAATATTCAATTAACTTTAGTTAACGATTGAAATTAAATTTTTATTTCTTATAAAACATGTCCTTATATTCACACTCCGAATAATACTCTTTATCGAATCTACGGAATTTAATCTTAAAAAAATGTGAAGATGTTGCGTGCTTTAAATCTGAAACTGAAACGAAGTGGTCCACGGAATGTACATTCGACACGTGTCCCACGCACGTATCGAAAAATCCATCGACTCACAGCTGCCCAAATGCCCATCACCACCATAACTGCCCTACTCTCTATTCTCTACAAGCCCGGCCCAAATCCCATCAACAAACACAAATTTGTCTCATTCAAACCTCATATTATTATTTACCGCTATCGAAGAAAAAAAAAAAAAACCTCATATTATTTGTATTAAAATAATGCCACGTGGACATCATCCATCCGTCCATTTGACTTACATACAAACCTCGATCCTCTCGTCACTCTTTCCTTCCCTGAGTTCCCTCTCCTCATCATCATATCCTCCAAATTAAATTAAATAAAATTACAAAAATCTCTACCCAACCTTTTATCATTTTCTCTCTCTATCTCTGTCGCCGATCACCGGCCGCCGTGCGATTTACGGTAACTCGATTTTCACGCGCTTTGAGATTGACGTATCTGGAAAGAGTTGGTGTGCGAAGGTTTAGGGTTTGACTTTCGGAGCAAGCGATGTCGGTCGAGATTTGAAGTAGAGTTGTTGAAGTTGTTTACTGACTATTGTTATAACTTATCAGACTAGTAGTAAAGTAATCATATTCAATCGGAGATGGACGAGTTACATCAATTTTCCGAGCAGCACATGACCGACGACGCTACGAACATCGGCGGAGGCGGACCGACTTGGCTAAACACTGCCGTCATTCAACACAACAACAGCCATAACCACAGCGTGAATCACAACAGTTGGATGTCTCCAGAAGCGAAGAATGATGCGAGTGGAAGTAATGGAGGAGTTTTGAATTGGGAGATTGCGAGGCTTAAGGCTGAGATACTTTCACATCCATTGTATGAACAGTTGCTAGCAGCGCACGTATCGTGTTTGAGGATCGCTACGCCGGTGGATCAGGTGCCGAGGATTGACGCTCAGCTAGCGCAATCGGAGAATCTGGTGGCTAAGTACGCTGCTGCTGCTGTTCATGGAAGTTGCGGTGATGATAAGGAGCTTGACCAGTTCATGGTATGCATTTTAATATCATTCAGATTTTAGGAGTAAAAAATAAGTGAAGAAGTTGAAAATAGTTTAATCACAATCAGTATGTTATGATTAATGTGTAAAGGTTTTGATCATTTTGTTTTAGCATCATAGAGGTTAGACCTGTGCTGCAGTGACTGTTTATGTTCTTTAACTGGTAACAAAAATATGGTGTTTTTTCTCTATTTGAACATGTATGTGTGTATGGTAACTTTTGTAGTAGTGTCATTTCATTTCAGTGTTTTGTGAAAATTGAGCTCTGTGAATCTTTGTCATGGGTTTATGATCTGATGGTTAAATGTGGACTGGAGCTTACTGGTTTTCCACTTGGGTTAATGTTGGAGTTTTGTGACTTTTCTGAATCATGTGTCTTCGAGTATGTTGAACTTGTCCTTGATCATTCCAGAAATGAAAGTAGCTCCAAGATTGTGGGCTACTGTTTGAGTGAGCATGTGTCCTTTCTTGCACTATACTAGACAGACATGGTCTGAGTTAGTGTCTTGTCTAGCATCACACCATCAAAAATTGCTTCATATCTTTATGAGGTTTTTATCCAGTGGGCACTATACTAGACGTCGTCTAGGAGGCTAAATCAGAGGGGTCTTGTTAGTTTTTCAGTGTTTCATGATTGTTTAATACAGATAATACTTAATCTATAATGGTTATTCTAAAGAATGCATGCATGATTCATTATCAATACTCTAATGTCACCTAACCTTTTGTTAGTTGAAAGTTAAATATTGATATGCTGATCGAATGATTGTTTGGTTAGGTATGACTTCTAGAGTTAATATATGTTGCTATAACTTTGTTACGGTTAATACCAGGATAGTAACAGTGACAAGGGCATTGAAAGTTTTGTGTTATTCAATAAGTTGAATTTTTTTGTTATGCACTTATTGTTATGCTGTTTTTTTACTATTCAGTCCCAATATGTTCTTTTACTGAGTTCTTTCAAAGAGCAACTACAACAACATGTGAAAGTTCATGCAATGGAAGCAGTCATGGCTTGCTGGGAGCTAGAACAGGCGCTGCAGAATTTAACAGGTGTGTTACTGTCCTCAGGCCATGCCTTGGTGCCTATATATTGGTCATTTGCAAATCTTACAATGTTGGTTGGATATATATTTATCTTGCAATAGGAATGTCACCTGTTGAAGGCACTGGCGCAACAATGTCGGATGATGAAGATGATCATGTAGATGGTGAAATGAATATTTTTGATGGAGGTATGGATTGCTCAGATAGCATGGGGTTTGGTCCACTGGTTCCAACAGACAGTGAGAGGTCACTGATGGAACGAGTTAGGCAAGAACTGAAGCACGAGCTTAAACAGGTAAAGAGAAAAACTGTGTTACCTGAAATCTATCTATATTTGTAGCAATAATTTAAATTACAACTTATTTCATCGGCTTACGAAAGGGATACAAAGGACAAGATTGTTGACATCAGAGAGGAGATATTGCGGAAAAGAAGGGCTGGAAAGCTGCCTGGCGATACGACTTCTCACCGAAGGCGTGGTGGAGGTTCATTCCAGTGGGCCATACCCAACAGTAAGATAACCTTCTGGCACCTCAACCCATAGCTAGTTCACACTTTTACCAACTACACTTCGTCAGAAATAAAATTTCAGGAGAAGATAAAGCTAGATTGGTCCAGGAGACGTGGCTACAGTTGAAGCAGATAAACAACTGGTTCATTAACCAAAGGAAAAGGAACTGCGCACAGTAAACACATCAACCCTACACTAGCTTCTAAAAGAAGCGCAAGAGTACTGCTGCTAATTTAGACCCAATGAACCGTGTCTAAGTTACGAATCTCAGCCAATGCCTTAGGTTATTTGTTGGACTGCAGCAATGCAGGTGAAACAAGCAACAACGAGCGGTTCAGGTGAAATTTGCACGACAAATGTGTAGCTACTCTCAGTTTACTCGAGTATCGAAAGCCATTGAAATATTGAATGTTTAAAGGTAAATTCAGGTTACTACAGTACTTGCCTAGTCCAACCGACACTGGTTGTATGTATATTGTTGATGTTATTCTTATCATGCGATAATTTGACTAGACGCAAGCATGTTAGATATTACCGCGTGTTCATAATTTTGAGATGTTTGGTTAAATATTGTTAATATTTTTTTATCAAAAAAACAAAAAGTCTATTATTGCGCAACTTCACCGGCAGTCTCCGTGTCAAGCCTTGTATTCACCACCGGTTTTTGTGACATTTTAAGTGGATGGCGCGGTAGTGTTTGTGATGACTAAAGATGTCACAATAACTGATGAGGATATTAAACAATTAATTTTTGATTAGACGGTGAGACATAATTTTCACAGTTGATTATTAATAATTCAACGAATGAAATTTAATCAAATAATAATTGTTCAATTTAATTAAAAATCAACTTTAATCTCAACTGTTAAATTAATTAAATCAATACCTTAGATTATATTCCTCAGTCTTACAAAAATATTCTTAATTTTAACCTTAGACAATCATATTATAAAGGTGACTTGGCAATGTATGAATAATAAGAAAATAAATCAATATACCTTAATACGAGATCAAATTCATCTTGATCCATTTTGTTAGAGTCACAATAAAAACATGAATGGAAACTTGTATATATGGTGTTTGACAAAATATTGGAATATTATGAACTTATGTTATTTAAAATTTACATAATGCAAAACATTTTAAGTAAAAGGATATTTTATTTTCCGTAGACAATAACAGTTTTCTTTAAAGATTTTTATACATTTTCCATCTTCGTGGCCTGCGGCTAAACATGAATCTTTGCAAAACGTGGGACTGCAGCCTGCCCATCTATAAGTCTTGTCTTTGGCCCATCGATATTTGATTATATTATACCAACTTGATGGTGGAATTGCCAATGTCACATGCACTGTCAATTAATGTAGTATAATGTTACAAAGAAGCATAAAACATAACAAAAACAATAATTAATTCCAAAACATTTACATACCAAACATGACACTGAAGAGCAAAAAAATAGGGAGTGCATGATCAAAATGCTTCTTCATTGTCCAATAACATTATAAAAACCATATTCATAGCTTATCTTATATTATAAGAGGAGCAACCTTGGTTCTTATAATTCATAATATCGATTAAATGATCTTGGGAATGCTTGAAAAACTTCAAAACATATTTGTAGTAGTACATCATTAAAATACCATAAAATACTAAATGTAATTTTATGCAATTTTGAAATTTGTGATGACACGTTAGTATTACCCTTTTATAATTACTATTATTAACGTGTAATTTGATGAGTTGTACAGGATTAGGATCCCATGCTGCCTACAGTATTTTGCAGCCAAACTTAAAACGACGTAGTTTTAAACACTATCAATCAAAACTGCGTCGTTTTGTAAAGGGTTCATTAATCTTGAAATTGGGTTTTAGAAAAACTACGTCGTTTTAAATTACTTCAAGTTAAACTACGTCGTTTTAAGTTTATAATTTAAAATTCAAATTTTGAATATTGGCTGTATATGGCTGTAGGCTGTACGGGATCCGGATCCGAGTTGTACAATGATAAAATTTCACATTTAAGTTAGATTATTAATAAATTTTGTATGTGTTCATGTGACTTATAATACAATTATCATAATCCTTGGTGGGACATCTCTCTTTATTTTAATCTTAAGAAAAATATATATAGATAGAGATTGTATCGTGTAGATTTATTCTTTTTTTTGTACTCGTAAACCTTATTTTGTATATATTGATTGTATTTTATTAATGTAACAGATTGTGCCAATACATTAATAGATGAAATGACATGGTGCAATATCAAACATTGATGAAATGCAATCAACGAATGTAAAGTGCGTTCACGAGTCCACCAAAATAGATGGATCCACATGATACAACCTATATATACTTATCATTAAATTACGTAATCTTCAAAATTTATTTGGGAATAACATAGTCATCCTTTATTCGTGGGAAATGTTGCAATTCATTTCTAAATGTTAGAGATATTTTTTGAAACTAAAAAAGGAATTATTATTAAACATGAAAGAATATCAGGATTTTAAAATTCATTTTTATTAAGATCAAATGAAGATGTGTTTTAATCATGCACTCATTGGTTTTTTACTCTTAAGCTTCATGTTTGGTATGACTTATTTTATCATTGATAAGTTTTTATCTTTCTTTCTCTTTTTTGATATATTTATTTTAATTCACAGGGCATGAAATATTGGCAATCAATATATTCAAATATCGATGGATTGCATGCAAAGATTACTTAAAAAGCCGATGCACTCACAAGGCATGCAATCGATTTTGCCAATTTATAGGTCATAAGTATGGTGCATGTATAATACTCCCTCCGTCCCGCTTTGTTTGTCCAAAAGCACAAAATGCACGGTAATTAAGGTAGAAAGAATGTATAAAATGTGTGGTTGAGAATAAATGATTAATAAGTAAATGAGTAAAAAGTAGAATGTGTGGTTGAGAATAAAGGAAAGTGGACAAACTTAAGGGGACACCCAAAATGGAAAGTGGACAAACATTATGGGACAGAGGGAGTACCTTTTAGCAAAAATTGTTATTGTTATGTGAAGAAGTAATAAAATATCTATGAGTCGGATTGTTATGCACTACAGTACATAATATTCTGTTGGATGTGACTTCACTCCATAACCGTTAATAAAGTTATTTGCGCTTTCTTAATAGGAAGATCGACCAAAGACAAATGTCTTTAGTTGAATTTTATAACGATAACTTTTAACATTTATTTTCATTGTATGAATAATAAGAATTTAATTTAATACATATTTATTGCGGTCATGAACTTGTTATATGTTTACATAGTGTACCAAACTTTATATTCTAATTGTATTTTGTCTTACAAGACAATAACATTTTGTTATAAAGAATCGTTTACATTTTCCGGTTTCGTGTCCTTTAACTACGCATGAGTCTCTGCAGAACTTTGGAGTACAAATATCTGCTGTAAAACTCTTGTTTTTGACCCATTTATGTGGAAATATACCACACCAATTCATCAATGGATTTGCAGATGTCACATGGACTGTAAATTAACATAAACATGTTACAAAAATGGAGCATAAAATCTATAAAAAATCACTAGTAATAGACATTACCTAACATGATGCTGAAGAGTAGAAGAAAGGTGAGCTTATGGTCAAACCACATCTTCATTTTGTACTGTACTTTTTGTGTACTTTTAAATTAATGAAAGTTTATATTGAAACAAAAATTATTTTGAAAGATTATTTATATAGTAGAAATGGCAATCTTGATTAACATAATTGGTATTGAATTTGAGAATTTCTATAATAATTTTTTGTATTGAATTTATGTTTTAAATTCAAAAATATCGAAAAATGTATTGCAACATTTTCCAATGAAAGAGATGTGTATGTCACTTATAATTATTAATCTTACTGTTTAATATCACAATTCATATGCAAGTCAATAACATTAACACTTTATAAATTAACATATTTTCCCTGCACATGTAAATTGTAATATTAACACAATTGACCTCTGTTTTGGTCAACAAAGGTTTTGATGAACAAACTAATTTTTTAGGCAAAAAGATTAAAACATAAATCTAAATAGATACAGAGTTCTCCTTTTGAACAAGGACAGGACAGTAACAAATAAGAATACATCGATCCAGTTGCTGCAATAAGAAATCATAAAACCAGAAATGCAGTTAATTAGAAACAGAGTCAGATTAAACAAACAAAAAATCTTAGCACATGTTACATAAATACTGTTCTGGCTGTCATTCAAAGGTTAACATCAACTCGAAAATACCTAATGGACCGGACATATTTTAAGTACGATTTCTGGAATTATCTCTAGCCATCTTTGTCTATGATAAACAGTAGAGAGGTCGGTTCAGCAGCAACTTTAGATCTGCACGCAATGTGAGTCAAGAATCAAGATAATGATTCTTATGCTTCGCATAAGAGTGTCAAATATCACAGGGAGTAGGATATCAGTTGTGTTAGAAGTTTTAACCTCAGCATGACGAAAGAACAATTGCCTTCACTAAATTGATGTCCATAGTATAGCTACTTTTTCTTCCTACCACCACCAGTCTTTGCCTTCTTATTAGCAGTTTCTTTTGTGGCCTTTTCACTTGTTTCCTGTCACAAAGAGTATGAGAGAAAGGATGAGCAGAGAGCCACACACCGAATCGAATAGTAAGTGGTGATACCAGCATGTTGAAGCACACATGCAGATGAAATTCATGATTTGTGAAGTTGATTTAAACAAACCACAGTGGAGACTCTCACGACTGTCTGAGTTACTTTAACAATAGGCAATCCAGTTTCAAAAAGTTATAATCACGCAGACATCTCTGAACACAACGCCTCTATTTTGGACTTACGGATCATGTTCATTTGCACTGAGTAGATTTTGTTAGAGAACACAAATACCAGTAGAAATGAATAATATACTAGGATATAATTTAGACCTAAGAAAGGATGCACTCTGGGAAATCAGTAATCTTGGTAAATATACCTTTCTTTTGATAGGCACCGATCCTGTCGAAACTGGCTTGAAGAAAGATTCTAATCTGAAGGAAAGATTTAGTCAACTGGAGGCTATTAACTCCAGCTGGAATAACCAAGTAAGCTTCACTTACCTGCCCTGAGAAGACTTGTTTTTTGCAGTTTTGATTTTCTCAATAGCCTGTCATTTTTTGAATGTATAATTAAACACATGATATACTGCAATGAGAAATAATAGCGAAAAGAAGCAGACTCACTTTAGTCACTCTATCGGCATTGAACCCATTTTCATTGACTAAGAACTGAACTAGTCCCTGCAAAACACAAGTCCTCTCAGGGCAGGTAAGTACAAGATTCAGGACACTAGACACATCATACCAAAGGTTTTGATATGCAAAATGTTGTTAAGCAAGTAAAACACTGACTTCTTCGTCTGGAGCAGTCCACTTGAGGTCGATATTATCTTCATCGGTAACAACCAATGGCTCTTTGAAGAGGCGCCTTGCTTCTTCATATGGCCAAACCTCAGGTATTTGATATCTAATACAAATAGTTTTAAAACAAAACTTTAAAAGCACATCATAATTCAAACTTCTAACTCCCGCAAACTCAAAGCTCAAGGGATCTGATACAAACTCCAGTGCAACAAGCACTCACAAACTCATATCCATACAATTAAGCTGGGATGGATCAAGGGACTAGAAACTGCCACATTAATGGTGTACGTCAAGTCAAATATAAATCATATTTGTATCTGCTCACATGCAAGGTAGCCACAGAAACGCCATCAGAATTATAAGTATTGCATAGTCATGTTAATAAATACCTTTCTTTGTTGATGTTTTCCAATATTTTCTCTATGGAACCATGCTGGCGGATGAGTTTCAAAGCTGTCTGGCCTCCAATACCTTAACATTTTTGTATGAGAAGAGCACAGGTTCAGAAGCATTATGAAGGTAAATGAGTGGGATAAAATGAATAAGCAGATGACAAGAAATCATTAAATGAACAATCCAAACTTTGATAACAGACGAGGCTAACAGAAACAAAAGTTGGGGACTACTTTTGCATTCAATTTTCAACCATTCAGTTCAGCACCAAATAAACCATACTCAACCTATCAGCAAATATATTGAATAATCAAAACTGTGACTTAAGATAAAATCTTAATCACGGGAAGTTCTTCAGTTCTAGTGTTCTATTATTTAAGTTTATATTCTCATCCTATACAACTTGAACAAACAAGCACTCAGCATAATGGAAGCAATAGACAGCAAAATGCTTGCTCCGCAACTGGATATTAACTTCCAACATGAACTAGAATTATCTCATTAGTCAGTTAAACCATAATCATTACAAAACCCCTAACCAATAATAAACTAAATGATCGTAAAAAACACAATCATAAATGAAGGATATTGTAAAATCAGCCAACAACCTAGTTTGTTGGTTTCAGAATATCTTAAAGACTATAACCATAATCCTAGGATGAATCACACAATACCTTTGATGCTGTCACAATAATCACATCCACTGAGTATACACAAGTCAATAAATTGATCCATTGTAAGATTCAATTCTTCCAATATCTGAATATTCAAAAGACAAAAGAGTAAGGAAAGTAGAGAACTAGAAACAAGAGGATTTCGCTAGAGTTGTTGTACAATGAGCACCTTTCCGATTTCGAATTCCATCACTGGGATCTTTCTTGAACTAGGGTCCATAAGATGTCGTAGAAATTTAGGAGCTCCAAAAGTTAGTGAATCCATATCCTCAGAAGCCACTGCATAGACCTGAAGATTGTAGTTAATGAAATGTGAACAGTTTAGATCATGAATTTTACTCTCAAATAAGCATCTAGAACAAAGATATTTTGTATATTTGATTTGTTGTTATTGTGAATGGGTTAGAAGTACTTTTGGCAAGGAGACACAGAGAAGGATGTTAAGCTTACCTTGTCAGCTTTGCAAAGTGCAGCACACTGCGCCTCTGCTTCAGAAGGAGCCTTGAAGTCAATTCAGAATTCAGATTGTAAAATATGGGATGAGCCAATGAAAGGTATTAATGTTCACGACACATAGGAAAATGCTACTATAAACACAGTCATCAAAATTCAATCCAATCACCTCGACTACAGGTACACCCATGAGACGTAAAAGTTTTTTGCAATCCTCATTGTGTTGTCGTGTCACCTGAAAGATAAAATGAGCTTGTAAGACGATAAAAATGAGAAAAGCAGTATGGATCAACTGGGCACCCTATGAGTAGCTGCTGGACATGAGATTCACAATAGAGACCTGCAACCTACCTTCACTGTCCTTTTGCTGTATTTTTCAATGTCTTCCTTGTTGCCAGCCTGCAGCGGTTATTTATATCAAACAGGCAATCTGGTATATAAAAAGTTTAAATCAGAGCACAACCCTGAGTAGTTACAAATACCTCCATTGCGTCAGCTAGATCCTCAGTTGCATCTGCTCGCTTTGAGTAACTACATGATGTGTTTACTTGTCAAATAAATCAATCCTAATTTTTTTGTAGACATCAAGCAAAAATGAGGCCAAAGGAAATACCGCTTTGCTAGCTCCTGTTTTTTCAAGTCAGGAGGCTGGCCATCAAAAACATAGCTGCAAACCATTTTATTCCAATTCAATACAAAAAAACTAACTTAACTTTTTAATGACTGAAGTACGTAAATGGCATCATTCTTCCTCACACTGGCTTAATCCCGGCCTCAAGTAGCCTGATAGTCCGATTAAACATTCCTATAAGATGACTGCACACGAACAAACAATGGAAAGCACGTTAACAACAACAACATCAAAAGAATCAAATCAAACAATTTATTTTCAATAGCATAATACGTAAATATACCTCGTAACTTCACCAGCCTCATTCGTCAGCATCTCAGCTCCTGTCCGTCCCACAACAATCTATAAACTGAAAAAACTTAGACAAAATGCCCCTTTTCAATCATTTCTGAGTAAAATAAACGAAAATACAAATTGCATACAAGGAACTGGTATATGCTCATGCTGGCATCGATAGCAATCTTCCTGCCAAAATAACTCTCAAACTTCATCTCCTTCATACCTTTCGGCGCATTGTCCGCAAGCAGCTTCGTCAAACCCTAAACCCCCAAATTCCAACATTATCAACAACAATACGCGAATCACAACATCCTTAATACACGAATTCGAAAATACCTTAATACCCATTTCTTCTTACACCGACTAGTTGATTCGGTTAACAAAAAGATTCCAACTTGACTCAGTCGGTCGGTCGGTCGGTCGCTGATAATAATCTCAGTTGTCTGTTTGTGTGTTTTAGGGATTTTGTTCCCGCGCGTATGACCCGTACTCTCAATTATTGGGCCGGTCTGTGCGCCGACCGATTGTAGTCAGGCCCATCAGACTTATTAATTGTTATTAAAAATAATTAATGAGTTACATATTTGTAGAGGTAATTTAATTTCAATCATTAATTTTTTATTTATGATATTAAAAATAAACAATTTCAGATTTTTCAAATTCAATCGTTTCGTATTTTTTACAGATTCGATTGCTAACATAATTAAAAATTAACTTTGATTTTTTACGTCATATTAATCAATTCAAGCATTTAGATTTTATTGTTTTGTAAATTAATGGTTTACATTATCAATCCAATAATAATGAAATGACTTTTTTGTCTAATGACCCTACTTAATTAAATTGTACCCGAGTTGTAACGTATCAATATCCGAACCTGAAGCCTCGTGTACCGAACCTAATCTTGTCTCTTTCAAGCAGCTTCAAACTCACACTCAAATTCAAACTCTCACTTAATTAAATCCCAATTCGTTCCTCATTTATTCAATCGATCTCGATTCTCAAAATCAGCCCCCTTTTCCGGCTATCGGATCAATCGCTTTCACGCTGCACCGAGAAGTGTTCGGAAGCGCCGACGCTGTTCTTTGCTCCTAAAGCTCAAAACCGATCGAGCAGTTGAAAAAAGTATAGATTTTTATAGTATTTTCTGCGTTTTGCATGTGCTTGTGAAGCTTGAAATCTGCTCCGATCTGGGTTTTATATACTCGTGCTATTGTGAAGAATTCGATGCAGCCAATTTTGTGTTTTTTCTTTTATAAAAATTAATGATTAAGATATTGCAGCTTCAGTTAATGTTGTCAGATTTGAGATTTTTTATTGCAAATGAAAAGGTGCAATTTAATGGAGTGTGATTAACAACTGATCTTTTTGTTCCACATGCAGAGAGACTTTTAAGGGATACTAATCACTTAAGTTACGCAGGTGGCGGGAGGTGACCTTGGTGATTACGCATCTACGCGTATTTCAAGTTTTGGGTTTCTGTTGGATTGACTGGTTTTGGGAGGTTTGGGTTGATGTCTGAGTCGTGGAAGCCTCGAGGTTTGACATTGGAGTTGAGTTCTTAAGGTGTTAAAGAGAGGGAAATGGCTGATCCGTTGTTAAGGGATTTGAGCGAAAAGAAGCTGATCTTTAGGAGGAATGTGGTGTCCTTGGCGGCTGAGTTGAAGGAGTTGCGAAGGAGATTGGATTCCAAGGAGCAGTTGTTTGCTCAAGAGACAAAGATAAGACAGGCATGCGCTGTGTGTTTTATTTAATTACTAAAATCTGGGGATTGTTTGAATCTTGATGAGATTGATCTCGTCCCTTTTTGTATTTTGATCTCTTGCTGGGTCTGAGTGTGGACCCTTCGGTTACTGTGGGCCTGTGGGGTAAATTGATTTTGTGTGGTAATCTGAGTTTGTAATTGTGCATTGTAGGAAGCAGAGGCTAAGGTCAAGCAGATAGAGGAGGAATCGCATAGATTGAAGGAAGAGTTGGAGCAGAAAAATGAGCAGCTGCAAGCTTCTGTGTCAACTACTCAGCGGGTATTTTTCCAGAGCTTATTCAAGGTTTTTCTGTATGTCACTTTATCATGTTGAATCTAAGAAAATTAACTTCCATGCAATAATTTTCCCATCATTTTGTCAGACAATCGATCGTTTCCTGAAGTATTTTGAAAAAAATGTTGATTAAAATTTTCTCATTTATCACTTAGATGATGTTACTTAACAGAATGTCATTTGAGATATGAGGTTCCATAAGTGCCCTCGGGTGATAAAAACATACCACTGCTCTTTTTGTGATTCTGTATTTGTATTTTTTGCAAGGCACAAAAGCTATTTAAGAATCATTATAGGACTAAGCTAGTGGGAACACAGCCTTAATGTTAATCTTTTTCACTTTGTTTACATTTTGGCTGTTTCGGCAAGTAATCCATTGTTCATATTTCTTTCTTGCATGTATAAGACTGGGTCAAAATGATTACAGTTGAGAAAACGAACAAAAGTTTAGGTGTATGCTTCCATTTTAGGGTTGCATTTATGACATGATTATGTACAAGTACGGATTTTTTTCTTCGGTTGTCATGATGACTGAACTGATATGCTATGGTCATTCTGTTGTGTTTGCTGAGGACTGGTCATGAAAGACAGTTGTGTTGGCATCACTCCAACACATGTATAAGGCACATCTACACTGTAGTTCGTTTTTTTATTTTGCAAGTCTTACATGGTCTTGCATACTAGATAAATTTCTAAAGCTAATTGAATGAGTACAGTCAACAGATAGTATTAGTTCTACAGACATACAAACAATCCTTATGATTCTCCTGCGACCAAAGCCCTTGTTTGGTGAGCAGGTTGTAAGATAGGTTTTGATATGTCTAATAATCTCTAATATGATGCTATTACATTCAGTATCTGAAGGAAGTACATGATGCCAAATCGAAACTCGTAGAAGCACAAGCCATTGCAGATGAAAGTGTCGCTTCAGCTCAGTCAGTGTGGCTTCAGTGCTTGGCATTGAGTAAGGAATTAGAAGAGAAAAATTGTGCCTTAAAAGAATATGAAGGTCAAGCAGCAAGGCTAGCGGATCAGTTAAATCTATTGCAGAAGGTCCTTCAAACCAGAGAATTATCACAAAATCAACTAAGAGATGAAGTAGGTAGGGTGGAGCGAGAAATAATGCAAATTGTCTCCAAAGCAGGCATCAACAGCGATTCTGATTTGCTAAGATTACTAAGTGAGACCGCTCCACCAATTTGTGTGAAGATGAATCAACTTGTGAGGCATACAGATGAGGAAATAACCAATCTAAAGGATGAAATTATGACCATGTCTACACACTGGAAGCTCAAAACAAAAGTACTGGAATCACAGGTAGTTTACATCTTCGTTTTAGTAGTTCAATAAATAAGACAAACGTTGTCTCCTCATGCGATTGAATTTTGGAGTAGGTAGAAAAGCATAATAAAGCTGATCAGGATTTGAAAAAGAGAGTGTTGAAATTGGAATTCTGTCTCCAAGATTCGAGATCTCAAACTCGCAAGCTACAAAAGGTGTGCACTCATTTTCACTCGATAACAATGAATGGGTATATATGGTTTTTCAATTTTCTTATCTGTTTAAAGCTTAATTCAATCTCTATTGCCTCAGATGGGTGAGCGGAGGGACAAGGCATTAAAGGAGCTTAAAGATCAGTTATCATCAAAAGAACAAAAGTGTTCAGATAGTTCGGAAAAGCAAAATTTCTGGGAAAGCTCCAAATTTAAGATTGCGATGTCCATGTCTATGTTGGTCCTAGTACTATTTTCGAAACGGTGACCAGGTAATACTTCATTCAAAAAAATTCTTAGAACCTGAAACACACTGTATATAAAAACATCCTTGGAAACGTCTGTGATATATAACTTGACAGCTCATCAATCATTATGAGGCTTCATATACAACTTCATGAGCTGCTTCGATAAGCCTTGACATTCTAAATCTTAACCGTAAAGATGCCATATTACTGACTGTCAGTAGAAGTTATAGCGTTAGGCTTTTTTAGGGATTTTTAATGTCATTAGTAAAGCCTTATAAAGGAGCATAGGATGCCTTATACTAAGTTTACTGTTTTTTTATTCATACCTTTTCATGAGTTAGTGATTTAAAATTGATAGACTCATAGTTTACATTCCTGGTTCTGCACAAAGAGACATGTTATTTGATTACTTTCTTGCATTTTGTGGATCCTTTTGTTGGTTGATTATCGAATATAATTTGTTATTGTCTCACTCAACGCCGAGCGAATAATGCAGGTCGAAACTTTAGTTTATTTTTTCAATTTTAAAGCTTACATTACATATATATATAGCTTGAGGACCTCATATTTATGTGATGAAATAGGGTTATATAGGGTTTTTGGACCATTATTGATCACCCAAGAAATTTGTGTAAAAGAGAGTTAACCATGTGAGTAGCACAAATTTTTGCCAACTGCCATTGCCAGTTGATTTGTTATCAATATTTTTGAGTTGTGAAATTTTTGAAATGAATAAATCATAGTTTGACAGCTTCAATATTTTTCATTTTAGCAATTGTATTTAACTAATCCAAACATAAATATTATAAGCATTTATTGAGAAGTATTGTATGGGAGGTTGGTTAGGGATGCAACAACTAATACTTGAACATGTCTTCATGCATTTACATAACCATCCTATTATGTTGTAAAATAGATGCTAAAATATAGAGATTTGCTAATTTGGTGATTTGTATTTTAATTGTTGTTTGTTTATACTATACTAAGAAAACTTTATTCATGCTACATGTCTCTTCTTATTTCTTCATGAATATTCAATTCAAACAATGTGTCAATTTGTGAAATTCCAGTAGTTCATGAGTTGTTATCAAAAAAAGACATCCACACTAATTTGCCTTATAATGTACGTTATTTAGATAGATTTTTTTGAAGATTTCTTCATTTTTTATTTATAAATTATTAAAATTGATGCTTCTTTTGTATTTCCCTTAAAGTTGAATAAAAATCTGTTTTCCAGTAAATGTGACAGCAACTGAAGTTGACTTGAAAATTGAAGTCCAGTAACTCATTCCATGAAAAGACTTCAACTTTACAGTTCATAGTGAAAACAAGTAGTAGCACCCTAAATCACAATGATGAACAGATTCATCACTACCCAAGTAAAGAGAAAAAATTGTAGCTTAAAACATCAAAAATCAGTATTGAATTGAATTCAACTTATAACAACAACTTTGCTTCACTTTCACTGTAATGTAAAGCTTTGCTCATCTCTCTTCATCCACCTACCATTGTGATAATAACTCAATCATCTCTCTTTCTCTCCTCCTCTTATTATTGTCAATATTTTTATTAATTTCCCCACCACCAGCAATCACCAGCACATTGCCCCCATCTCCTCTTGGTGCCCTAGAAGCCTCATTGTATTGTAAACACTCAGATTAGCATTAATTAACTCCTTGTTTCTTTCCTTTTTCTCTTATTGTTTGTTTTTGA
The DNA here is from genome assembly GCA_006409495.1 of Sedum album. Lineage (NCBI taxonomy): Eukaryota > Viridiplantae > Streptophyta > Magnoliopsida > Saxifragales > Crassulaceae > Sedum > Sedum album. Next base: position 184,227 of record QZGG01000157.1, on the reverse strand, counting down.
GTTTGGGTTTTGGTTTTAGGAGGTGGGTCTGTGTTTGAAGGGCTTGATTCAGTTTTTGAGATTGTCTTGACTTTTGGGGATTAGTTTTTGACTGAGATCTGGATTTGGAGTGGGGGGTTTGATGAGATTATGCTTGTGGAGGTGGGTGTTAGAGATCTGAGATTTGAAGGTTGCTTGTGAAGTCATCTTGTTGAAAAGGTGAGAACTTTGTTAGTGTTTTGTTAGAAAGCTTGCATTTTTGTATGAATTTAGTGCTTTGTGATCTCATACTTCTGCTTATTTTTTGTACTGTTATTGGTATAATTTTGTCTGTTGAAAAATGAGTTTGTTTTGTTATCTGGTTTGATTTGTCAATTGTGTACTCTTGTTTTGTGAAGGATTTCAATAGTAAATCGATATGGCATCTAGCCTTAAGAACGGGCTTTCACGGAAAACTGCTATTGGTTTAAAGGTATGGGAGGTGATAGGGCTTGCAGTTGTGTTATTCATAGTTGCAATCCTCTTGGCATTGATATGTATCACGTCGAGGAAAAAGAGGTCAAGAAAAGCCAAGGACAGTAATATCCCGCTGAGTCAAATTCCAAACGTGTCTAAAGAGATCAAGGAAGTTCGCGTGGAACAAGTACCCACAGATGATTTTGTACCGGGGAATGGGATTCTTCTCACCATTCATGACAAAACTAGTGACAGGGAGTCCGATAAGGTAATGGTCCATTTGGGTATGAGTAAATCAAAAAATGGAGAAGACAGTAGTCGGTCAGGTTCATTTCACAATGTGGATAAAGATGGATCACATCATTCTGGAGAAGATGGGAGTACTGGTAAAGCCTGTGTGTACAAGCCTTCATCTTCTCATCCAGTTACGGCTCCTTCTCCTTTGGTTGGACTTCCTGAATTTTCGCATTTGGGCTGGGGTCACTGGTTTACATTAAGGGATCTTGAACTTGCAACAAATCGATTTTCGAAAGATAATGTCCTTGGAGAGGGTGGTTATGGTGTGGTATATAGAGGACAATTGATCAATGGTAATCCTGTGGCAGTGAAAAAGCTCCTGAACAATCTGTAAGTTTTAAAATAGTCTATCTCTGGTCTGAAAGTCAGTCCCCCGCGTTTGGAAGAGTGGTTAATAACTAACTTTAAATGTCTCATGCAGTGGCCAAGCAGAAAAGGAATTCAGGGTTGAAGTTGAAGCCATTGGTCATGTGCGCCACAAAAACTTAGTCCGTCTTTTGGGCTACTGCATTGAAGGAACTCACAGGTAACGTTTTGCTTTCAATTAAAGTAGGTTGTAAACAACTTAAAATCACATGCCTGATTTTCCCACCATAGGCATCCAATATTAGAAATGTTGCCGTTGATTACGTAGAAGCTAGTTAGCTAACTATAGGCAAGCTTCTAATATGTATTCCCATGAAATAATGTGTTTGTGGGAAATTACAGGCTGTTAGTCTATGAGTATGTGAACAATGGTAACTTGGAGCAGTGGCTTCATGGAGCCATGCGTCACCATGGGTATCTTACTTGGGAGGCCCGCATGAAGGTTCTCCTTGGCACAGCTAAGGCGTAAGTCTGATAACCTTTTGTATTTTTTCTCATTGTTTGGAATTTTATGCCGTCAAAAGCTTAAAGGAAAGTTGATGTTGCAGCCTTGCCTATTTACATGAAGCCATTGAACCAAAGGTAGTCCACAGAGACATCAAGTCGAGCAATATTCTTATTGATGAGGACTTCAATGCCAAAATTTCTGATTTTGGACTGGCAAAGTTGCTTGGAGCAGGGGAAAGCCATATCACAACCCGTGTTATGGGAACTTTTGGGTAAATCTGCCGTCTCTAATTGAGTGTCGAGTAACTTTTTGGCATATATTGTTTTAATTTTAAGTGGCAGACATATTATTCCACTTGTCAAGTCATCTTTCTGCTTTGGGGCTGTTTTTACAGGTATGTGGCCCCTGAATACGCCAACTCTGGTCTGTTGAATGAGAAGAGTGATGTATACAGCTTTGGAGTTGTGCTGTTGGAATCAATTACAGGAAGAGACCCGGTGGACTATGGGCGACCACCTAATGAGGTAAAATATAGTACGTTAATTAATCTAGCTAAGTTCCTTCCTGAATGTTATCAAATAATTAAAGCACTTAAAGTAGGATGTGCTGAATTCCTAGTTATACTTATAGGTTAGCCCATTTAATGAGGCGTAGAATAAATGCCGGTAAATCTAGTTGATCGGTTGAAAATGTTACAATCATCTATCCCCATCAATGAGTGCAGGTAAATTTAGTTGATTGGTTGAAAATGATGGTGGGGAGTAGGCGATCTGAAGAAGTGGTCGACCCAAACATGGAAACAAGGCCATCTACAAGAGCTTTAAAGCGAGCACTTTTAACAGCTCTAAGGTGTGTTGACCCAGATTCTGAAAAGAGACCAAAAATGAGTCAGGTTGCCCGGATGCTCGAATCTGAGGAATATCCCATACTTAGAGAGGTCCGTTATGAATTTCTCGTTCCAGTTTACTCATTTTTACGGTTCATAAAAAGAAACATCATGTATATTTCATTTTACCTAAATCTCCTAAAATGACACGGAAAATAATTTCAGGATCGAAGGAATAAAAGAAGTCAAGCAGGTAGCACAGAGAACGAATCTACCCGAGAAAACTACGATACTGACAAAAGTGACAATCCAGGCTCCAAGACAGAAAATAGAGCAACCTAACCACAAAACAACCAATCTGTCTGACCTAAAAAGTCAGCTCATTGTTCTTGACAAATCTGAGGTTTGCATATTCTTATCTAAGAGCTCGCTACGTACAAGGTGGGACGTTTGTTGGACTTTCTTGCGCCCCTTCCAAACCATTTTCTTCAATCTTATTAGAGAGTCGAGGAATGATTTAAATGATTGATTGTGTATGGAAATTATGGTTTTGTGTTTGTGTAGAGACCTTATTGCAATGGTGGTGGTGTGTACAGCTTTGTCTTGATTTATCAAAATTTGTTTGATTATGATAAACCTCTTCCCCTTCTTCGTTGCTCTTTCATGCATTTTACCTAAACATTCCAAATATATCCAACCAAAGCAGGGTTATATCTCCAAAAGTATACTTTTGAAAATTGAACTTTGTTGGTGTTATAAAAAAGGAAAATTATTATTGCATCAGCCGTCGGTGTATACTAATCATAATGCCAAAATAACTTATTTTAATAAAATTATCAAAATATCTATATAAGAAATAAGAAATAACTTATTTCAATTATTGATTTTTATCAATTCAATGAACGAAATTTTAACTAAAAATAATTAATCAAATTTTATTGTTAGTGTATTTACTAACCAACCATTAATCAAATCGATAAACACCAATTTTCGATGCGCCAAACATTGATCTATAAAAATACCTAAACAATTTTAAAATATCTATCCTCTATGTAAAACAGAAAAGAGTGAATTAGGCACAGTTCACCTTCCCAAAATTCCGCGTTCAATTTCATATTTACATATTTAATATATTGAGAAAGTATCATGTGGAACCCCCACCTTTTCATGAATCCATGGATCCCTCTTTGTATTCGTTGATTGCATTTACTGTTTGCATTTTGGACGCACCAGATTGTGCCAGCGCATTAATGAGCATGTGCAACTCACGTGTGCATTTGTCATGTGCAACTCACATGTGCATTTCAAAAATGCAAACACGTGGCACAATCTGGTGCACACAAAAAATGCAATCAACGGTGATGAAGAAGGATCCATGGATCTATGGAAAGAGTGGGGTTCCACATGATACTTCCCCTTAATATATTAACTACAAACTTTCTATAAACAATATTATAAAATAATTACATTCACATATTTACTAGTATATAATTAAAGTCAATCTGGAAAACGAAATGCAATTAATTATTAGCCTACCGACAGAGGAGAAGCTAATTTTAATATTGAAGAAAACAATAAAATGTAGAGGCCAATTTCACCAACTCGACGACCAGATCGCTTCCGATCAAACTTCACCGGACGTTTCTTCACCCGATCTCCGAAACCCACTTCCATTTCGCGTATTAGCATATTAAAGTCTCAATCTTTTCACTCCTAAGTGAAGCATTGATTTCTCAATGCAATACATTTAAACCCTAGAATTTGAATAAAGTTGTGATGCTGGGAACCCTACAATTTGGAGTTGTAGGGTTGGCTTTTGTTGTCTTATTTGTGCCTATGGGAATGGCTGGATGGCATCTCAGCCGTAACAAGATCCTCTTTTTCAGTGGCTCATTGTTCATTTCATTAGCTGTAGTTATCCATCTCTCCCCTTACATCCCCCCAATCACTGATTTTGTATACTCATCATCATCAGCATTTACCTCTTCATTGCATAAGCCTGTGTTCAATCGTGAGTCTTGTATTTCACATGTACATGATGTGGTGTTTGATGTTGTTGCATCCGAGGTTAATGAGTCTGAGTATGGTGTGAGCTGGGGATGGGATATGAAGTCTGATGCAGTTTCGGATTGTGGATTTCAGAAGCTGAGTTCTATTGATGTGTCTGATTTGTTAAATGGGTCGTGGGTTGTGGTGGCGGGGGATTCACAAGCGAGGTTCTTTGTGTTGTCATTGTTGGAACTGGTGATGGATTTTGAGGGGATGGAGATCGCAAGAGGCGAGTTGTTTAAGAGACATAGTAATTACCGGACGGAGATTGATGGGATTGGAATGAGGTTAGATTATATTTTGGCCCCTTATGAGAGGAATTCAACAGATTTTGTTGAGGGTTTGTTGAGAAATGGTAGCTATCCGGATGTTTTCGTTATGGGGTCGGGATTGTGGCATATGCTTCATATCACAGATATTTATGATTATGGGTATCAGCTGCGAATGTTGAAGAGTTCAGTTGTGTCCTTTGCTGCTAAATATTCGGAATATGGGTCAGAGGGAGGGGTGGCAGGGACTGGTAATATCAGGTCGCCTCACCTATTTTGGCTTGGGATGCCAATGCTTATAAGTGCAAGGATGAATACAAAGGAGAAGAAGGAGAGAATGACGAAAGAAATGGATGACCTTTATAATACTGCACTTCATGGAAGTGGAATTTTGCGACCATCTGGACCACTTCAACTCATTGATGTATTGTTGCTTAGTGAGAAGTGTGGTGAACATTGCACGGTTGATGGGATACATTACGAGAAGGCTGTATATGAAGCTGCCGTACACGTCATGTTCAATGAATTACTTATTGAATCTCATCAGAAGCTATGATGTCTGTGGATAAGAGTCCATTGTGGCATTTGCTAGCAGCTATGCTAAAATTGGCAGGAGTTATTGACATTCTTGGATGTTTAGCTTGTGTCAGATCTTAGTTATACTGGTTACTTGCTTCTGAATGGAACCAAGACCTTGATAATTGCTGCTCAGAATGTAAAGGTATGGATAAATAGAGAGCTTGGAATACTTGTATCGTATACCTTGCAAAACAGTTTTGTCAATATCAACATACTTTAAATTTTCACTTACTGGTTAAGTCATGGTCATGCTATCTTAGAGTTTTATTGAGTGCATTCGTCACTGTAGTGGAGAAGGCACACAAATGAACAAGGGAGTTCGGACAAACCTAAAAGCAATTTCGTCTTGGGGTTAACTCGTTATCATTTCCATTATTATCAAGGAGGGTGACATATGAATGATGCTACTTTTCAATTGATTTTATGAAAAGTATTTACTTTGTTCGTTAGTAACGTTCCTGTCCTATTGCGATAAATATTAAAAAAAAGTTTCCTAAGGTGTATGGTCTTGCATACTTTAGAAAGTTGACTGCTCGGGCTGATTCAAGTTTAAAGGACAAGCTTATATCACTTCTGAGGTAACCTTCTTTTTATTCTAAACTATTCTGTACATGGTGATCGATTTTCAGACACACAATTCTTTATTGTTCCCAAAGTGTTTATTGAGTTCATTTGCTTATTATATACCACATTTCTATATTTGAAAGACATTCTCTTGTTCCTCTTATGAAATTTAACCGTTACTGATTACTAACTAAAAGTGTTTGGTTAGTGGTCGATCTAAGGAGTTTGTTACTCAACATCTTCTTAGGATGCTTCGCTGAGGTGTACTGTTAGAATTTATGCTGCTCGCGTTTAGCAAAGCATTGTTGCTTTTATTATTATCGTGTATCGCAAGCTAAATAAATAGGATATTGCACTTCTGTTAATACTTCCCAATGCTAAATGTTCCCAACGTTTAGAAAGAAATGTATTATATCTTCTTAGCTGCTAAATGAATTGTTGTAATGCAAGCAGATATCTATAGTGTTCGTGGTTCTGAAGTGTTATCTCATATCTGGTTGGCTGTTTATAAGCTCTTAGCATTTAGTATTTTGGGCGTTCACAGTTTAAATTGATTATGCAAATGTCAAGTGCAACTGTGATATTTTTTACTTACAAAGACTGCTTGTTTTTATGTTCAGAAAGGTACGTTGAGAAAGAATGTTGTCCGGTCCCTGGGAACGACACTGAAGCTTGCTAAACCAGTAATTACTAGTATTTTCTCAATTTGGAGGGCTTTCAGGATTTCCTCAGCATATGTGACCTGTTATTCCCTTACAAAATCACAAATAGACACTATCCTGGATTTGATTTCCTTCGGGTAATAAGCTGGGTTTGTGGTATCAGTTTATTCAAAACAAAATCTTTTTCTTGTTGTAAAACGTGAATGTCTGACTTACAGCAACTCTAATTATATATGCTGCTTTTGTAGTGATGTGTTTGGGTGGCAATACGTTGGAAATGATTGAAGGATTATGCAGATATCTCGATCATCATTTTCAAAGGTCTGCCACCGTCAGTGTGTTCTTTTAATCCTTGTGTGCATCGAAGTTTCAATTTGAGAATGATTCCAATGACCACTGTTACAGCAACTGCTCCAAGTGGACAAAATCACCTTGGACTGGATGTCAACTTCTGGCTGACTTTTAGAGCATTCACAATCGTGGACGTTTGGAGCTTTGGGACATGTGCAATTGTCCATGTCCACATATCTTGTTCATTTTTGCCGTTGTAGTGAAATGAGAAAAAGTGGGCGCGGCCTCTTTGGTGTCCATTGGACACTTTCCTACTTTTGCCTTTATTTAATTATTGTTCTTATTATCTATTTATTTAATGCAATTAAATGGTACAACTTTACTACAAACAACTTTTGCCTTTATTTAATTATTGAATTATAAAACATCATTTTACAATAGAAAAGTAATATATCATGTGGTTAATGGGCAACCATTGGAGTAGTTTGGACATTTAAATGTTGTGGACATTTTTTTGTTGATCAAAGCATACTTGCATTTCATTGATTTTCGGGTGATCATTAGTACACATATAACCCAAGTATATGCCTTAAACAGCGATTTCTAGCACAACCCTAGTGGTGTCCAAAGACAACCACAACCAACTGCTCTTCAGCAAAATATGCTTACTTCGCAGTAAGAAACCCAAAACGAAAAACACTACCATCATAGCGGTGGAAACACAACCTCTTCCCACAAGGAGAGGAAAACACTACCGCATAGCGGTAGAAACAACACCTCTCCCCACAAGGAGAAGAATACACAAACAACTGGCTCATAGGCCTTATTCATCAACTACAATATTATACAAAACACTATACCACCAAAAAGCCAAGAGACAAAGAGACAGCGCCGGAACAACCCACATAGAGGAAAGCACTAGCGGCCCCCAATCCTCCAAACTTCCCACTCCAAAGTGACCATTGAAGCAACCCCAGCCATGCCAAACACATGCACCGCTGCCACAAGCCAAATAATGAACACATACACCCAAATCGGTTGCATGCACTCCCATCACCTCCAAACTTCCAAATTCAGGCCACCCATTGCCAAATCAACATCTCGGAGCCTTTAGATGAGAATAGTGGCCTCCATAGTGAAGCACAACCGACGGAACACCAAAAAATCTAAAACTAATCAAAATTTAACCGCCAAATTAAGACTACACCGTCGAGACATGCAATTAGTGGGAGGTGGAGAAGGGAGGAGGCAGATCCCTCTCCACCTCCAACAGTGATGATCAGATGGAGGAACTCGGCGAGATTGAAAAAAAAATGTTGTGGACATTTTGAGGCCCAAAAAAAAGTCAAATGTCCACAAACATTGTGGATGCTCTTAGCTTTGTATCAAGTGTTTCAGATCAGTACAGTGCTATGGGTGATGAGAATATGAATAAAATACAGTTAAAAAAAATCAGTACAGTGCTGCTTCGCTTCTAAGTCAAATATAGAATTAGATAGTGTGTTCAGCTACATGGGACCTGTCTGTAACTTAGTCAGGGTGTCAGGTTTGTTGCGGAAAGTCAATAAAGAGTGTTCATATGTTTGCTCTAAGACAACCTCTTCACATAAAATTTATTTATATTGGTTCTCAAATGGTCTTGTTCCATACACATACATTCATTCAGCCATCCTTCCAAGGAGTCCAGTGGATGGTGAATGACAGACATTTCAAGGATATAGATTAATAACATAACAATATCGAGTTCTTCAGGGGCAGCCAAATTCGCAGCGTTAATAAAAGGAGCCGAGTACCTCCAGCAAGGAAGAAACAAACTCCATTTGTGTTACCTCGTCTATGGTTGAGAAGAGAGGTACATGTACAAACAATGATTTAATGTTGTTCTTTTCTGCAAAATAGAGCGACTGGTAGTAAACATAGTTGCATACGAAACGCCCTGCATCATTAGAGGTTGAGACATCATAACCCATTTGCGCCAAGGACTTGGTTATCTCTTCCACCGGCAAAGTAGTCTGCAAAATACAGCAAGATATCAAAACATGTAGAACATGTAAAACCATATGAAAGTAGGGTTTTATTGAATACCTTTCTAGTTCTCGTAATTGGCCCATCCGCAGGGATAATGGGAACCCTCTATCAGATAAATATAACAATGTTTGTTACAACACTAAGCAAGTGGGAATATGCCAGTCTAGTAAAAACTGAAGATAAAATTATAAAACTTCACCTGAGGTTTCCACCCCATTTCATCAGGGCATCGGAAAGTGGCTTCATTGGCAGCCTGGTGTTCAATGGCAAATCTAGATGCACCGCTGTTAACTCCAAGGTGCAACTGCAATGAGATGAATGTACCTCTGTGAAACTGACTTTTTTCGATTACAAGTTAAGAAAAATGGTTTATATTCAAAAATTACAGCTAGTTCTGTAAGCAAATTTGTCGACATATAACTTCATGTTACTGATAATATATGCAGTTTACTTACCCATAAAATTCTTCGGCCAGAACTTGTCATATCATCTTCCTTTTCGAAAGCAGATTGCAACGTTTGAAAGAGAGTGCCAAGACCACCTTGCCCTGCAGTCTCAAGAATGCTGCAACTTCCAAGAATGACACATTTTGATGTACCTTTTTTGTTCATATATTCTTTTAAATTTCCAACAATAGTTTCGGTTGGATTCTCAGCCACTCCATGAAATTTCTTGAACCCTGTCACGTGGATCGTCACAGTTGAATGCCCTTCAGAACCCATCTTCAAATGCGCGCACAAATTTAGGAAAATATTGATAAAGGCAAAATTTAGGTTCCAAAACCTGCAAAGAAACATTGAATGGTTTGACAAGTAGACACACAAAAGAGAGGCAATGCGGTTGCTTCAAACTATCAATCAGTAAAGCAACATCTTTGCTTGATGAACTGAGTTAACAATATATTGACAAGCACAAGATATTGAGTAATCACTGAAATGTTACCCATACCTCGTTGGGCTTGTTCTTTTAGTTTTACTTAATCATGTTTAGTTAGTACACCTTAAAGAAACTCTAAGAAGACAAATTCTAGGAGTAAATTTAAAAGTGGCAACTTCGATACAACTCATTTCTCTAAGAACACAATTGTGGTAAGCAGCGAGATGAAGTTCCACTCAAACTTTCAGATGAACTACAACTGAATCATGAGCCTGAAAAATATATCCGTGTCGTGTAAGTTGTACTAAAACTTATAGAGCAACAAACCAACTTCACCAGGCTCTTCATATCACAAAATAATCATACTCATTACTAGACTCTAAAAATGGTAGAATGACGAGCCATGGCCTCAAAACTCGACATAGTTAGCGAAATCCCTCATCTTTTAAAAACAACATGCAAGGCACAAATCTATTGTCAACTCACCAGAACTTAGTGAAAACTCAAATTCCCAACAGCCTCGGTAGCGAAAATCTCATCAAAGCAAGGAATCAAAAGCCAAAACATCTAAATTCTAAATCAACAATTGAACACAAACACAAATTAAAACATCAGCAACAAATTAAACCAGTGGACATCAACAGACAGCATGAGGGTATAAAGAAACCCAACTGAATCAAGTATCAACCAATCAAGCACAAAAGCCACATCTCCAGCCACACACAAGTTCCAACACACACATTGGACCTGAATTAGACAAACCCAGTTGCGGAATTGAACTGATCAACTAAGAAACTACAGAATTATCATCCAGAATAGACTATGGGAAGTGGGTTTGGATGAAAGATCGGAGCTTTACGTACCTGCTTCAGTCAATCGAACAATCAATCAACCAAACTCCAACCCCCGTTTGTTGTCGAAATTGAAAAATTAATAAGAATACAAAATGACTCTGTACTGATGATCTGGAACAGTCACGTAACAAAGGCCGACATGTTTGCAGTTGGCACGTCGTCGTTTTAATGTTTTACCCGACAAGCACACTACCTAATTTTTGTCAAAACGCGCCACCAGCTACGTAAAGTCGCTTCATTTACTAATTTTTGATGCTACAATGAGTGTCAGAAAATTACTATCGCCTCCTCGTTTCCATCCAATCCCACCGGCCATTATCTCCTCCCTTCAAATATTCACCAACCCATCTCCCCGATTCCTAACCAACCGATTTTTTATCCACGCTACTAATAAGATCAAATGTTGCTTCGATTCTGGACATACTCACCAAGCCCGCTTACTGTTCGATGAAATGCCTGAACGAGATGTAATCGCCTGGACCACAATGATTTCTGGTTACACGTTTAATAATCAATTTGGAGATGCTTGGTTGATGTTTTGTGGGATGGTGAGGGAGGGGAGTGACGTGGTGAAGCCTAATGCTTATAGTGTGTCCAGTGTTTTAAAGGCTAGTAAGGGTTTGGGAAATGTTGTGTATGGGAAGTTGGTGCATGGGTTGGGACTGAAGTATGCTTTGGTTGGGGATGTTTATGTCGATAATGCATTGTTGGATATGTATGCTAATTGTTGTGGTAATATGGATGAAGCTCGATTTATGTTTCAGCAAATTGTTGAGAAAAGTGCAGTTTCATGGACTACGTTGATCTCTGGGTATGCACACTGTGGAAGCTCGCATGATGCACTGATTGCTTTCAAGGAAATGTTGTTGGTATGTGTGTTACCTTCTATGATTTTTAGGTCCATAATTTCAACTTATGAAGAAGTTAAATGTTTTACTGATATATTAATTGAGGTTTCTATGATAAAGAAGGACATTATTATCCTCAGTTAAATCCTTTATGTGAAAGTTAACCAAAATGTTTTATATCCTTTTTATTTCAACTTCTAGAAAATCTGTGTTGCAAATCCATGGCTTCTGTTAGGTTCTGGCAGTATGAAGGTTCATGATTGTATGGTCTCACTTCTTACTTTGATGATTTTTTTGCAGGAGGGAGATATAAGTGTTAGTCCATTCAGCTATTCAATTGTGGTCAGAGCTTGCGCATCTACTCATTCACCTCTACTGGGCAAGCAACTACATGCTTCGGTGATTAAGCATGAATTTGCATCCAATCTTCCGCTCATGAATTCATTGCTTGATATGTATTGCAGGTGTGGCTGCTTGCTAGATGCAAGCCAGTACTTTACCGAAATGGGAGATAAGGATGTGATAACATGGAACACTTTAATTGCCGGATATGAAAGATCCGACTCAAGTTTATCTCTCAGCATATTTGCACAAATGGAAGCTGAAGGATATAAATCCAACTGCTTTACTTTCGCCACTATCATGGCTGCTTGTGGTAACTTGGCTGTTTTGATTAATGGCCAACAAGTTCATGGTATGATTATTCAGAGTGGTTTTGGAGGAAACCTGGCTGTGTCAAACGCTCTTATAGATATGTATGCTAAGTGTGGAAATATTAGAGACTCTTGTACGATTTTCAGTGGATGGTTCTTAGAGATATCCGCTGCTGGACGTCTATGATTATTGGCTATGGATCACATGGATATGGAAAAGAAGCTGTAGATTTGTTTGACCAGATGGTAGAGCTGGGGATTAGACCTGATCAAATTGCCATCATGGCGATTCTAGGTGCTTGTAGCCATGCGGGGCTTGTTGATGAAGGACTGAAGTACTTCAACATGGTGAGTGAATATAATATCATTCCAAACCAAGAAATTTTTGGATGCATGGTTGATATACTAGGCCGTGCAGGTAGAGTACATGAAGCCAGCGAGTTGATAAATAGAATGCCATTCGAACCAGACGAGTCTGTCTGGGGTGCACTGCTTGGAGCTTGCAAAGCACACAAAGTGGTTGATTTGGGGAAATTAGTAGCTTCGAAAGTCTTAGAATCGAAGCCGAAAATGGTAGGCACGTATGCCATGATGTCCAATATTTATGCATCACAAGGTTGCTGGGCTGAGAGTGCATCAATGAGAAGGATAATGAAAGGGTTTAAGGGTAAACAAGAGGCTGGAAGGAGTTGGGTTGAAGTTAGAGATGAGGTGTTCATTTTCTCAGCTGGAGACAAAATGTGTAGTGACATGGACCATGTATACACAGTTTTGGAATCCCTAGCTCAGCATTTCAAAGCTGCAGCTCTCATTAGTGATGAGCCAGAGATAGGACGTTGACAAGACTGAATTTAACCAGCTATTGAAATCTGGTAAATTGTCATTTGATATTATTGCTCTCACTGGGGAACATAGATGAGCAAAGAATCCTGATTCTTTTTTTAATGAAGACCAAACATGGGTGACAGCTGGTTTGAACTTTGAAGCAGTCTGATTCTTGACAAGGCAGAAAAGAATCATCCAAGCTCATTCAAGATTCAGTAGTATGTACACTTGTGCATGTTGAATATTTAGGGTTGGTGAGCTTGCTGGCGATAGTAGTATGAGATTTACTCTGCAGAACCTGTGACCTCTGAGAAAAAAATCATGGATGCGCTTGTAAGCCAGCAAAATTTATAGTTTGCTAGAGTATTCAATTTGCAAGGTGCACCTTGGTTTCTGGTGCTTTCCTTGCTCTTTGCAGATTTATATGCACATAATAATAATAACTTGCTCCTCAATACAAGATATATTCTGGTGACTGGGAAATTGAAAATTCGCAGGTGATATTCGAAACTGAGGTTTCAATTGTTAAGTCATATCCTAGATGCTAGAGTTCCAATAATCTCTTTGTGCTTTTTCCACTTGTTGAAAAACAGGCTTGCTGTTTTTAAAAGTAAAGATGGATTCCCAGGAGCTTGGTTTTCGTCTTTCGGCTATGAATGAGACATTTGTTGACGTGGTAAGTCCATTGTTTTCAATTTTTCATCAACTATTCTCTTCTAGTGTTTCCAATTTTTAAATATTTGATTGTTGACAAAAACATAAATTCAGAAGACTGTTGACAACCATAATATTTCAGTTTATGGTTTTCTGCTTGGCCATGTTATAAATGAAGGTAATAAGTCCCGTATCCTCTAATAAAAGAAAGTAATGCCTCTCGTCATTATAAGGATTCAATGCTTGCATGCCTTCTGAATGAATAAAACTAATGCCGTACTTCACGTCACGTAACTACTGTTAGTCATAAATAGGCAGTTGATTAGTTTCAGTTGTAATTTAACACAACTACTGACCCCAACTACTGACACTGAAAATGGACTAATAAGAACTACTGACATTTTTCATCCCTACAGGATCCCACAAAAGGTAACATACTGTGTGCCCCTAGATTAATGATAAAAATACATTAGTCATTTTCAAGCATTGAAGTAGAAACATTTCATTGATAGTTCACTTAACGCTCCCATCAGAACATTAACTACGCACATTAACTGTATTGCCCTTGATCAAATAATTCTAAACATCTTAGAAAACAACCTATACAGCAAGTTCTAGGACTTTTTCTCCAACTAACCTTGTAAATATCAGTCTCTTTAGGTTGCTCCACAAGTTGACACAATCAGTACTCTGTCATTTGTATGACATTATCCTTATCTTCCTCCAACTGCCAATTCCTGTTTTGGGTAGATATGTGCATTAGCATTCATGGCAGAAAACAATGCTTTGCGAATAAATGGAGTGCTTTTTTATGCATTGAAAGTTTTAATTTTCCAATTTCGTTTAGTTTAGTAATTTAAATAGAAATGAGATTCCCTGATAAATCAATATGCAATAACAGAGTGGATTAAACATGTAGTTGAAGTTGAAGAGTTGCATTACAAATTCTGACAAGCATGCGCTGATACTCATTTTCATATAATTGAATTTTGAAACAAATTACTCAACTTGAACTTTTATTTCAATTTTGCAGAGTACAGACAACAACAAGCACCTCAACTATTGCAATCAAGGTACCATTCATGATATTATCTCTAATCACTGATTCAAATGCTTAGACTTCTTTCACAGCAATGCCTTCCTTCACAGCCATTACCTCCTTAGGCACTGCTGGGACCTCCTCTTTCTCTTCTTCCTTCTTCACCTCATCCTCCTCCACTTCAAAGGCTGAAACTGGGAAGGTCCTAGACAGCCCAGAGGGTGTCTTGAACGTGATCTTCCCCGTTGGCGGTTTGTCCACATAAATCTCAGTCAAAGTCAGCCATATCATAAGTTCCTTGCTCTTCACTCCAGTAAGTTTCTTGATCCTACCACTTCCTCGATCAGCAATGGCTGTGATCTCAGTGTCATAAGTGACCGGCCTTCCGATCTTCTCAAACTTGTGATTGACCTTCTTCTTTTGTTTCAACCAGACAAATCCGGTCTCTTCCACACGTCCAACTTCCTCAATGTCTTGAAGAGGTAACAGCCCATTTGGCAGCCCTACTTCCTTGAGTAGTAACTTGGTTTTCTCTTGGCCAATCTCATTGCCATGGTAGATCTCTGTTGCCTTGGCTCTGATCTCTTCAGTCACCAAAGACATGTTTGAAGATCAAATGGTACGTAATATAGTGTTTTTAGAGTGTTTCTAACAGGTTTGGTTTGATGGTGTAAATTACTTGGGAGTGTTTCGAGTATGTTTGAAGTGGTAAATATAGTTTGATGGGTATGAGAAGACCCTTAGGTTTTAGTATATTTACAAGAATGCCATCATAGGTAGTTGGGGATTTTGGTTTCATTTAATTTGGTTTTTGACTTCTTCCTCTTGGTACTGCTTCATTGATTGCTTTAGGATTTGGTACTAATTATTGAGCAAGTGTATAATGTTGTTTAAGCTAGCTAAGGGAATAAGGGGTGCAATGGTGTCAAGTTAGGTTTGTGATCGAAACCCAAAGTATCAAATTCAAGAAAAAATTATCTCCAATCAAATGCGAAGCTGTGTTGACTAAAGATAGGTCGACAAGTAAAAGAAGGGAGTGATGAAAACGGGGAGAAGGTGAGTGTTGGGTAGTTTGAGGTTGTTGGCAATATTACAGTTGGGTATTTACTCAACACGTTGTATGTGTCAACAAAACATTTATCGGTCATATGTTTTATATGTCTTTCTGTTAGGGTTCCTACTGACATTTAATTCTAAACTTCCAGTAAAATTAGAAAATTCCAGCAAATAGCTAATTTTATTACGAATATTCTAATGTAAGAGGTTTTGATGATTATGTTACAATGATATGAAGCTAAATTATTTTCATCTTTTTAATTATTAACCAAACATGATTAACTGTTCTTAGGTTGGATCAAAACTTCATGGGAAGGTGGATGCAGCATTTGACTCAGGATATCTAATGGCAGCTTTGGTTAATGGAAGGATATTTCGAGCGTTTCTGTTTTATCCGGTGAGCCTCAATTTATTTCCGAAAAACAATGTGTTACTTGCTTAGCATCTATCTAGTAGCTTTTAACTAAAACTACTAAAATCCGTTCATTAGGTACTAGCTGTTCCGATGCAAGGAAATCAGTCATTACCCACATAGTCATGAGGCTCTGGACATTTCAATTAATCGGCCTAGCAAGTAGTCCCCTGACTGTAAACAAGCAAGAGAACGTTAAATATGATCTTCAATGTGTTGTTCTCACGTTAGTTGGATATGGAAGCAGCCTCAATGAGTCTTAATCAGACTAGTTATCCATCATTTTGAATGTCCATCTGTGCACAAGATCTTGGTTTTCTTCTTTCCTTTTTGGTTTGAAAAGGGTCCATGGTTGATCATTTTAATCATTCTTTGTTTCACCTCACAATGATTTTACTAGTGAATTTGATTTCAGTCGGCAAGTGATGACACAGTAGTCTCTTATTGACTGTACCCATTTCGCCTTTTGCTCATGTCATCACTTCAAAAGGAATTCCTAGTAAAGCAGTCCTGAAAATCTGTACCTTCTTAAAACTAATCACCCATTTGCACAAGGCAGCTAAATACAAGGTGGGTTGTTGGTGGAAATGTCTATTAAAAGACAGAACGAAACTATGATTTCAATAGATGCAAAACAGAATGTTCGAAAAAACACAGAAACAATAATATATGAAAACAAAGACAACGCAAAAATGACACTAACCTTATCACTAATATCTATCATTATCTAAACTAATGCTGTCATATGATTCTGATAATTGATCTCCTCCACGGCAACTTTTCTGATTGCACAATATCAAACAAGCACTCGGATAAGATCAGTTTCACGCACACCAAATCAAAGCACGAGTTACAATTTACAAACATGAAGCATCCAAAAAAAAACCTCCCTACTTGATTCCAAGACCCTACTTCAAGATCACAAACTTCATCACTATTTTTACATATCAAAACTTCTTTATCTTTTCATAAAATCATAATAATCTTAGCCATCCACGTGTTAGTTACGAGGTACTATGAAACATGCTGATTACATTCTGAGTGGCCATTTACAATGTAAAGAAATAAAATAAGTTATCTAATGGTAGATTATGACATGAATCCACAAGCCGTTCTCTTCGGCCTTTTTAGTGTGATGTGTGTATGACTACTAAAGCAAAAGCATGCTTGCATAATCCCCACCAAAATATACAGTTGATTCAGATCACAACATGAGATTCATTAAACTAATGATATCCAAAATAAAAGCACGTGTGGGATAAATGTCTGAGTCACTACATACAAGACTAGATTCAACTTACCTTACCTGTTGTCTAACATCATGTTTTGAATTTATTTTCACCTGCTGAGAAAAAAGTACTAGTCGAAAATTAGTGATTTTGAGAAATTTGGCTCTTAAGTATTTTTTCAGGGTGACAATGGTAAATAATTCGTCTGCAGGAGACTGCTTTAACTTGAGTAGAATTGGAGTCAAGTTTCGAATCAAACATGTGCGGCCGCCTAGTAAAGATTATAATCTTTCAAACTCTGGCTCATTGTGGACAAATAATTAACAGCATTATGAAATCATTAAATATGTGAAGACCATCTGGATCGGCTTTATTACGTCAAAAGCAGAAGTGATTCCATTTGTGCAGAGAGCATCAAATATTTAAAAACAAGCAAATGGGTAGTAGTAATAGGCCTCCAGGGGGCCAAGTAATCCCACTTTGGAAATCATCTCCATCAAATGGAAATGGATACTACTTACTGGCTTATGATTTAGCAAACTTGAAGAAACCGAATATCCTCGCAAATACGTGGATACGAAGATAATGGCGGCTTTTGAGAACTTATTTCCCAGTTCATTGAAACCAGTCAGATTATCTGCAAAAATAGTTACAAATTTTCTGATCGAAATCGAAAATTAGTAAAAAGTAATGAACAAAATCAGCAAGTGACTGAGTTTAGTGGAATACCCTACAAATGAGGTGTGCCAAAAAAAGAACTTATTATACCTTATTGCGAGAAATTTATGATTTTGTGCTCATGTCATCATTCCATATTGTTTTAGCTATAAATAGGTAATTTAACGAACTTAATGCCACAGCATCAGATCATTGTCTTCTTCATCATCCGACTTTGCATCATTATCTCGCTTAGTCTTCTTCTTATCTCAAGTATTTTTGTCATGGAGAGCGACGGTTGGGTCAACCTGCAACGAGGTAGTGAGTACAATGGAAATGTCCAGTTCGATGAGGATATGTTCTTCAGTTACTCCCCAATGGTGCTCGAGAGCTCTAACTACGCTTTCGAGAGGTCTGAGCTTCAAGAATCTTTTCATGAACAGGTTACTCTTCTTTCATAGGCTTCTAAATTATGCTATTAGTTTTTTCGCCATTTTTATGTATTAAATCTCTTTTGGGATGATCAGGGTAATGTGGAAAAGGTACCGAGTTCAAGTCCTCTGGGATTAACTCTGAGGAAAACTCCCTCATTGCTAACCATGTTTGAGTCAAAACTATACGAAGAAAAAAGAGGCAGCCATCGTCCAAGTGCGGAAAATGGTACAAGAAAGGTTGGCATACCATCTTCCAAGACGAGTGAACAATCTTATGAAAAACTAAAGGCTTCCAACTTTGGTGCATCATTTCTCAAAATCGGAAAATGGCAGGTAATTGATGTTAAAAAGCACAATATAACAATGAAGTGTTACAGTCTGGACGATCATCATCTGACATCATTCGACTCTATAACAGCGAGTAAAAAGGTTCGAAGGTGACTTGGTTGCGAAATGCTATTTTGCCAAAAAGAAGTTAGTATGGGAAGTTTTGGAGGGAGCTTTGAAGAGCAAGATTGAAATACAATGGTGTGATATAATGGGAATTAGAGCACAGTTTCAAGATCCTAATCAACCCGGCGTTCTTGAAATCGAGGTACTAAATCGTATACAAGCCTAAAACTCTGAAATCCTAAAGCTATTTGAGTTAGTATTTCATCATTTCATGTTGCTGGTTTTGTGCAGCTGAGCTTGCCTCCAATGTTCTACCATGAATCTGATCCAAAACCAAGAAAGCATACCTGTTGGCAACCTTGTCCGGATTTCACCGGAGGCCAGGCCCTCTCTATCAGGTACATTTGCACATTGCTCAAATTCACCTCTGAAATATTTCTGACATGAACTTTATGGTCTATTTTATCAGGAGGCATTATGTGACATTTCCACCGGGTACGTTGGACAGACACTACAATAAACTCCTACAGTGTGATACTAGACTATCTGAGCTGAGCAAGAGACCCTTCCCGTCGCTACAATCGCCTTATTTCCCGTCTCATTACTCGGATTTCTCTACACTTCATTCGAACCAAACGGATTTATGTTACATGATCCGCAAGGGTTAATGCACTATCCTCAGACCGCTACGCAAAATACCCCGAATTTCAAAGTTCCATCTCATAGCACTCAAAAACCTTCTACTAAAGTCAGTGTCCCCTCAAGATTAACATTTTCAGATTACACTGCAAACAACAATCAGTATGAATCAATGGAGACGGCACAATGGAACAATGCATCAAGTGTCTACCACTATCGAGCCGGCAAGTTCAGGGACAATCAATGACATTGAGAAACACTTGCTCAATGACTCACAATACGTCCCATTCGACGAGCACACCCTACTTGCAAAAGTGCGATCAATGTGCTCACTTCTCGATTACACTGCTCAAGCTACATCAAACTTCAACTCAAACTATATGGAAACAGATCATGAAACCAACGGTTACTCGGACAACATACAAACGGAAAATTGCTGGGCTGACGAATCAGATCGATTCGATTATTCACAACATTCGACTATTGGATCGTTTTTGCAGTCGTTCAATGAGGAAGTTAGCATGAATTGTCCATACTTTTGATTAAATCATCAGATGAGTCTGAGTGTGTTTTTGTCCTGTTTTCTAGTCTTTATGTTTTTGAGTGTCTTAGGAGTCGAGCAAACGTCGTAATGAATAGCCCAAAGGGTCACTTTCAAGCAACGTTTTAATATTCTCCGTCCCTCTTGTAATCATCTTTTCAAATAACTTTTTTGATTTATATTAATCGAATATTTTTGTATTAATAAATTTAAATTTAAATCTCAAAATGTTACTTGTGTATCAAATATTACACAAACTTTCCAATAACAGGATGCCGTGTCATTTAATGATTTGAAGATGATTGTGTGTCGACTCCTGATTCGTCCACCTGGAATGCGACTACTCAAGGTCAAAGTCAAACCCCAACGAGTTTGAATCCACTATAAATTCCTCCAGAGGCTCAGTTTGTCAAGACACTTGCTACTTCGTTAAGTGGTTTGCGGCTATGGCGATTGGGGCGCGAAACGATAAGCTCATCTCGTTGGCGCTGCTCTCTCTCTGCGCAGTTGCGACCGCTAAGGTCTTCTTCGAGGAGCGATTCGATGGTAATCATTTCGCTCTATACTCGTCTACTTCGATTTAACCGTTCTTGTACGGGATTTTGTAGATCGGTTGAAACCCTAGGTTGACCTGATTGGAAAACCTATTTCATTTGTTCATTGTTTTGTTGTCAATTAGTGGATGAGTACATTTCACTTATTGTTAGTATATTGTGTTTGACTAAAGTGGATTGGATTAGGGTTTAGTGCTAAGAATTAGTGGTATTTTTGATAGGCGTAAAGATGTTTTCATAGTCTGCATTGCTGGATTTTTTAATGTGCTGATAAAATATGCCGGATGCTGCAGAGGGATGGGAGAACAGATGGGTTAAATCGGACTGGAAGAGAGAAGAGAACATGGCTGGAGAGTGGAGCTACACATCTGGTAACTGGAGTGGAGACCCCAATGACAAAGGTATTTCGCTAGCTGCACTCTTGTTATGTTTGAAGCTTGCTGTGATGATTGAGTTCATATGAACTGTGAAGAGGGAAATATTTTATTTCATGCCTCATTCCTGATGCAGGTATTCAGACCAGCGAAGACTACAGATTCTATGCCATATCTGCTGAATACCCTGAATTCAGCAACAAAGATACGACAATGGTTGTCCAGTTCAATGTGAAGCATGAGCAAAAGCTTGACTGCGGTGGTGGCTACATGAAATTGCTTAGTGGGGATGTTGATCAAAAGAAGTATGGCGGTGACACTCCATACAGGTTTCTTGATTTTCCTTGCTAATCATTCTTGGTGTGTAGCTTGTAATTCAAGTGCGCTCATGTGGATCCTGTTGCTTTTGTATGGAGCAGCATCATGTTCGGACCTGATATCTGTGGCTACAGCACAAAGAAAGTTCATGCTATTTTAACTTACAATGGAAAGAACAACTTGATCAAGAAGGATGTGCCTTGTGAGACAGACCAATTGACCCATGTTTATACTTTCATCCTCCGCCAGATGCTACATATAGCATTATGATTGACAATGTTGAGAAACAAACTGGGAGTCTTTACAGTGACTGGGATCTGCTTCCTCCCAAGCAGATCAAGGATCCTGAAGCCAAGAAAGTATGTAACCAGATTTCTTCTTTTTTAAACTGAACCGATTGCCAAGTCGATGAGTTTTTTTGAATGACATTTCTTTTACTTCTGCATTATGCAGCCTGAGGAGTGGGATGACAAAGAGTACATTCCTGATCCAGATGACAAGAAGCCAGCGGGCTATGATGACATCCCAAAGGAAATTACAGATGCTGATGCTAACAAGGTACTTTGTTGTGGCTGACTGGTTGTTTCTGATTTTCAAATTATATATATGAGTTGCATGAACTACCAAATCATGATTGTCTGTTTTATTTAAGCCTGAGGATTGGGATGATGAGGAAGATGGTGAATGGACACCACCAACTATTCCAAATCCTGAGTACAAAGGACCACGGACACAGAAGGTTATTAGTTTTGAGTCTCTTGCTGTGTTTATATTCATGTTTTTGTCAAAACATCTGAGACAGTTGAATTATGTAACAGCAATTAAAAATACTAATTACAAGGGAAAGTGGAAGGCTCCACTCATTGATAACCCAGATTTCTCATACCTGTCCTACTTCGGGATAATTGTTTTTCTTTCTATAAGAGCAAAATATGAATATCATTTGTGATTTTGCAGACTTTGAGGATGACCCTGATCTGTACGTCTTTCCCAATTTGAAGTATGTTGGAATTGAGTTGTGGCAGGTAGGTTTGTTTCTCTGAACAGTTATTATGGTCACAATCCTCATAGGATTCTGAGTCTGATGAGACCCTTGATTTGTCAGGTGAAATCTGGTACCTTGTTCGACAACGTGTTAATCACTGACGACCCAGAGTATGCTAAGAAGGTTGCTGAAGAAACATGGGGCAAACAGAAAGATGTAAGCACCACCTTACAATACCTGCATGAGGTCTTTTATAAGTGTGACATTGGATAACTGAAACACATTGTGTAGGCTGAGAAAGCAGCATTTGAAGAAGCTGAAAAGAAGAGAGAGGAAGAGGTATTGGGAACTTACTAAATTGAATGATGTATGATGTACAATATGGCATATGCTACAGATATCATAGCTAGATACAAAAACATGCCTATCTACACGGCAGCATTTTTCTATTTAGTTTTATGGATTTCGCTTGATTTTTTTGGTAACAGGAAGCCAAGGAGGATCCAGTAGACTCTGATGTAAGATTCCGCTGATAGATGAGTTCACATATTAAATACTACTTACTTTGATGAATCCGTAACTCATTTACTTAGGCCGAAGATGAAGCTGTCGATTCTGATGATGGTACTAAAGATGCTTCTGATGATGTAAAGGAAGATCATGACTACGACCACGACCAAGAGCATGTAAAAGAATCTTCAGCCCTCCCACATTTTTTCATCTTTGGTATAGGTGAATAATTTATAACTATACTCTGACATGGTTTTGTTGAAACAGGATGAGCTCTGAATGAGGCAGGAACCGTTGAACATGATATTGATATGTACCCCCAAGTATTGTGATCCTTTTCTAATTTTGTCTCAAATGCTAATTTTGTATCAGCAGTAGACTTGTAGACATTTTCTTACAGTGAAACTCAGCAGCAAACTTGAAAACACTTGGTGTTGAGCTAATCGGTCATGGGGAAAGGAGATCTCATAAATACTCCCATTCTTTTGTATTCCTCTTCCCCTTTTCCAAGTTGTAATTTAAAGGTTCATTTCCGCTCCTTGGGTCAATTTCATACATGCTGTGCTTCATATTCCTCAACATCAAGCGAAGAAAATTATTATTTGAGGGTTTTTAAAATTTGTAATATATTTTTCAGTTGAACCTTATATTAAATTAGGCAAAGCACAACTACAATCTCACTTTTTCGCTATTTTATCTTTTAGCAAATAATAATAAAATCACAATCGTATAAACAGTTCAGTTAAAAGTGTAAACAATAAAAAAATATTGCACCTGTATAGTTGAAGTCGCAAAGAAACTACACTCCCAAACCTTAAGTTGTTGGATTTGTCTCCTCATCTCTTGTAATCAGACTCATTTGATTAGGTTTGCTGAGTCGAATAACATGTGAACGCCACCGACGCTCATACCGCTATCTGAATTTCAAATTCGGCAATGGCAATCCCGTAAATAACTAAAAATCACGACCTTTTCTGAAAACCCCTCTCCCCGACTCCCTCTCTTTTTAACCCTCACTTGGCTCTACTTCACTTCACACTTTCCAAATCGCTTCATTTTCTAGGGCTTCACTTCTTCAAATTTGAACTTCATCGCCGCCCTCAGAATCCACTCCCTGTCTCGAGAATCTAATATCGCTTCGATCGGATATTCAATCAATCATGTCGTCTATGAAGCCGAACGAGAGGACTGAGGTGCGACGCAACAGGTACAAAGTCGCGGTTGATGCCGATGAAGGAAGGAGGAGGAGAGAGGACAATATGGTTGAGATTCGTAAGAATAAGAGGGAAGAGAGCTTGATGAAGAAGAGACGTGAAGGTTTGCAGTCTCAGCCTTTGCAGACTCTCGCTTCCGCATCTGCTGCTGCTTCGTCCGTTAAGGTTTCTTTGATTGTATTGATTTTCATTTCATTTCAATTTATTTTAATTGAAATGATGATTATGTGAGGTTCTAGGTTTAACAAATTCTGATGTGTATTGCAGCTTGAAAATTTGCCTGCAATGGTTTCAAAGTTATGGAGTGAAGATGGAAATTTGCAGCTGGAGGCTACATCGCAGTTCAGGAAGTTGCTCTCAATTGGTGTGTAGTGTAATCATGATTAAGATTTGAGTCCTGATTTTCTTAAATGTGTTATTTAAATAGAATAGCTGATTGGTGTGTGTATGTGTCTTCTGTGTCAACTGCAGAAAGAATGCCTCCAATTGATGAGGTTATCCACGCTGGTGTTGTGCCTCGGTTTGTTCAGTTTCTCGTTAGGGAGGACTTTACTCAACTGCAGTTCGAGGCTGCATGGGCTCTCACAAATGTGGCCTCTGGGACATCCGAGCACACTAAAGTGGTTATCGATCATGGTGCTATACCTATATTTGTTAAGCTTCTTGGATCCCCAAGCGATGATGTTCGGGAGCAGGTATAAGTTTCTACTTGAGTCTAAGTAGCTGTTCATATGTAAAATGTAACGAAGTTATATATGCAGGCTGTGTGGGCTCTTGGAAATATTGCTGGTGATTCCCCCACATGTCGTGACCTTGTTCTTGGAAATGGAGCGTTGTTTCCTCTTTTGGCACAACTGAATGAGCATGCAAAGCTCTCCATGTTAAGAAATGCAACATGGACACTCTCAAATTTCTGCAGGGGCAAGCCTCAACCTCATTTTGATCAGGTTCATTTACACAATTTATGCCATATTTTGTTGTGCTCTGTAGCTTTGCGCACTTCTAGGTGATGTGTTTTCTTCTCTGTTATGCTTTGTTTTGCTTTGCCTGTTTTTTATTTATTAATGTTTAAAGTGTAAATTATGTTAATAACTACGTTTTTCCTTTAAAATATGTGTGGGCATGTCATATGTTTTAAAACTGTTGATGGATGTGATCATTAATAACACTCGAATCCCTTTTACTGTAGGTGAAGCCTGCACTTCCTGCTCTTGAGAGGCTTGTTCACTCGAATGATGAAGAAGTCTTAACGGATGCATGCTGGGCACTGTCTTATCTTTCCGATGGTACAAATGACAAGATTCAAGCTGTTATTGAATCTGGAGTTGTCCCTCGTCTTGTAGAGCTTTTATTGTGAGTTCTAACATAGTTTGCTGTGTAAGCTATAAGTTAGGTAGATTTTTGACATTTTTCTGTTGTTTACAGGCACCCGGCACCAACTGTTCTTATTCCAGCTTTACGTACCATTGGAAATCTGGTAACTGGAGATGATGCACAGACTCAGGTAGTGATAATAGTCGGAAGACATTATCTGTTATTTAATGTTTTACATCTTCCCTATAAAAGTGCTGGGTTTTACAAGTTATCTTCCTAATCTATGCATTTATACCATAAATTTTGAAACAGCTATTTTTAAACCTGGAATATGAACTCCAGTTTATTCAATGTACTAGATCATTTTACTGATGTTCTTCATCCACTAATTGTTGAGTTGTTGACGATTTGCTGTTCCAGTTTGTTGTTGATTGTCACGCTCTTAGATGCCTCTTGTCCTTGCTAACTGGAAGTTATAAGAAGAGCATTAAAAAGGAGGCTTGTTGGACTATTTCAAATATCACCGCTGGAAATAAGGATCAGATCCAGGTTTCTTAAGATGTCTTAATACATACACGCTTTTCCTCAGTTTTCTTACAGTTGTGATTTGTTGCAACGGATTCTTGGGTTCATCTTTATGCTGTCTATTGTCTTTTGGCAACCAGGCTGTCATCGAGGTTGGCATATTTGGGCCCCTTATCCATCTGCTACAAACTGCAGAATTTGAGATAAAAAAAGAGGCTGCATGGGCCATTTCCAATGCTACATCCAGTGGCACTCATGAACAGATCAGGTATAGTTGTTCAACATGAGTATTCAGGCAACTGCAATAACCCTACATCTACATTATCTGTATCCTGACATCATTTGTCCTCAGATTCTTAGTCAATCAAGGATGCATAAAATCTCTTTGCGACCTTCTTATCTGCCCGGATGCTAGGGTAGTTACAGTTTGCTTAGAAGGGCTGGAAAATATCCTTAAGGTCGGGGAAGCTGATAAAGTGCAGGGAACCACAGATGATGTAAATTTGTTTGCACAGATGATTGATGATGCAGAGGGGTTGGAGAAAATAGAGAATCTACAGAGTCACGACAACGCTGAGATCTATGAGAAAGCTGTGAAGTTATTAGAAACCTACTGGACGGAAGAAGATGGGGAAGAAGTGACACCTCCAGGAGATGTGTCTCACCAATCGTTCGATTTTGGGGGGAAAAGCAACATTGCTCCTGTTAATGGTTTCCATTTTGGTTGAAGGTAACTGTCCTGAGATTTTCTTTGATTCGTAGACTCCATTGAAAATGTTTGGTGAATTTCTGATGGTATTTTGCTTGTGTTTGCAGGATTTGTAAGGAAACTTGCGTTCATCGTGTAGCTGAGTAATTGGTTCAAGTCCCAGGTCAGTGGTGGCTCTACCGCAGTCAGTCAGTCAAACAGTCAGCCAGTCAGCCAGTCAGCCTTGTGATGAATTCATTTTAAATGCTCACCAAAAAAGAAACATGTTTCCTATAACATGCTTCAGCAAATGAAGAAGCGTTTTCATTAATCACTCAATTTGTATGATTTTGGTGCTCCCTTTTTTGTTTGAAATATTAAAGTTCTTTTTTTCTGTAGTGTGCACTAAAATGTATACATATAGAGGTTGTATCCTGTGGATCCATCTAATTTGGTGGACTCGTGGATTCCCTTTTGCATTTGTTGATTGTATTTTTTGGACGCACCAGATTGTGCCACGTATGTGCATTTGTCATGTGCACATCACGTGTGCACATGACAAATGCACACGTGCAAGTCACATGTTTCATTAATGCGTTGGCACAATTTGGTGCGTTCAAAAAATACAATCAACGGATGCAAGAGGGGATCTACGAGTTCAACAAATTGAGAGGATTCACATGATACATTTCCTACATATACATTTAGTTCTTTTCAGTAAATAAATATCAAAGACAATCTCTTTTAGTAGCAATATCTTATGAGAGATTTTAGACATTTCCGGACTCTGTGTGTCTTTATCTATTTTTTTATTATAGTGAATGTTTTTTTGGATGTTTTATATTACGGTGAATGTTTCCATAAATGAGTTTTTTTATTTTCATATTAATTTTTTTCATCATTTATTACTATATTTTTTAAATTCTTTTTTCATTTATTATCATCAAATCATTTTTTATCTAATTCATTTTCACAATTATTCTTTTTCTTCATTTTTATCTACTCACATCCATATTAATAATATTTTTTTAATCTTCGTGAAAATACCGAACATTGACAGAGAAGTAAAAAAGAAAAGAAACTGCATTTGCGCTAACTCGGCTTTTTTTCATATCTTCTAAATAAAGCGCATTTGCGAATACTAACTGCCGGGGATAAATATAGGGCTTGACAGATTGCGCTAACTCCCTAATTACCAAATCAAGCCCTTGCGCTTAGTGATATTTTTTATCTTAATCTATAACTCGTGTTATTCAATAAATCTGTCGATGCATGAACCCTTAAAAGTAGGAATACGGACTCATATCCACACAAACTACGGATTCACGCATACTGTGAAAAGAGTTGCTCTCCATAAATAATTCGAGTAACATGTCCACAGCAAATTAAAAATAAATATTATTCGCTGACAATCTGAATGTAAAAGCAAATCGGAAAAAACAAGATCCTAAAACAAGGTAACTGGATCTGAATTTGGTGGATAACAAATGATGAGTTTAAAGTACCAAAAATGCAAAGGACAATGCTGGTTCAAGCAAAAACTTCAAGGTCTTGCAGCGCAGCTTACCTGCTACCCATAAAAAGTACAACTTATGGAAACAAATCTCCTTATAATCAGCGAGAAACTCTGGAAGAGGACCAAGTTGGTCTTGAACTGGCACCTCTACCTCCACCGCGCCAACTATCTCCTCCGCGGTCATCTCCTCTCCCAGGACCCCATTTGTCAGGCTCCGCTGCCGGAGCTTGAGATGATACTTCTGTACGGCGATGCTTGGGGACATACTTCCCAGGAGTGGGAGCTGCAGCAGCAGCTGCTGCTGCTGCAGGGGCAGCAGTCTGAGGCTCTGCAGGCCGACCCCCACCAAGGGTAAAAGGCTTAGGCTCTGTTGTCTTTCCCAATAAAGCTTCCTTTTCTAGTCTAGCCCGTTCTTCAGTTTCCCTCTCCCTCTGTCTCTGCTTCTCAGCTATCTCATCCAGTTTTGCTTTACGTTCAGCTTCTTCCTTCTTGCGCCTCTCGTCCTCTGTACATCCAGGAATCGATATAAGTTTATTTGAGTATTAAATAAATTATAGAATCAAAACCTGTGTCCCAACTATATTACTTGAAATAAAAATTAGAGCAAGAAGGCAAAATATTCTTATAACAATAATCAAACAGGTGCATTTTACCTTCACGCTTCCGAGCTTCCTCCTCTTCGCGAGACTTCCTCTGTCTTTCCTCTTCTTGCCTGAAGTAGAACAACAATTTCCGCCTTGTTTCTCTAACTTCCTTCTTAGCCCTTCTTACTTGCTCCATTTGCTCCCTAGCTTCTGCCCTCATTAGATTATATTCTGCTTGGCGACGACTAAGTACTCGTTCAGCAAATATGTTCTGCAATATAAACATGATTTAATCAAATCAACATATTTATGACTGGGCCACAATAAATACCAAGAAATGGTTAGACAGAGGATACTCCTAAACCCCTGCTTACCTTGTTATCCAGCATCCTACTCAACCTTTGCTTCTCCTTCAAGTCTCCATCATGACGCAGCCTGCTGAGCTCAACTTCTTCCTGCAGGGTTAAACACAGAACTCTATAGATGCTCTGGACCACCATATATGACAAAAGAAATTAGCATACCTGTTGTAGACGCTCATGGAGCACTTTCTCTTCAACCAGTCGTCTTTGGAAAGCCCCTTCTATTAATGGAGCTTCCTCCTCCCTTTTAGCTCTTTCAAGATAATCCATGGTTTTTGCCAGCTTCTGTAGTCTCTTCTCTATTTCTTGCCTCTCCCGCAGTTGCTCGGTACGAGCAAACTCTATAAGGCTTTTCTTTGTCACTTTCTCCTGGAATCGTAACATTAAACTGAGAAGTTACACAAAGTTTAGCCAAGTATCGCTCATCAAGGTTGATGATAGTTGACTTACACCCTCAATTAAAGGCTTCTTTCCCTTCTTCTTTCCACCACGCTTTTCAGCTTCCTGAAGCATTGCTTGAGCCTCTTCAAGTTCTCTTTCCTCAATCTCCTTGAGGATTCTTTGGTTCTTCCTTTGTTCATACTCAGCAGCAAGCCGTTTCTGCTCTGCTTCTTCGGTAAGTTTTTGAAGCCTCAGTCTCTTTGTCTCTTCTTCTCGTTCCTGCAACAGATGTGAAAATTCAGTTTAGACATTGACACTATAGAAATACCAAGTACGAAGCTGGTTCCCACACCATTTCCAATAGCTGCCTTTCTTGTTCTTCTTTGCGTTTCTCAATAATTGACTTTCTGGCAAGAAGTCTCTTATGTTCCTTATCTACTGTCTCTGCAAGGCCTGGAAGGACTTCAGCTAGCTTGGAAGATTTCTTATGAGGATACAGCAGAGCTCTAGAGTTATTCAGAGATTCAGCAAAGACACTCAAGTGATCGCGAAGTCCATCTGCTTCCAGACCCTAGCACAACTCACATACGCTTGTAAAATTACATATTAAATGGGAAATACACCAACTTCACAGCAAATAAAACTCACAATCGAAATTTGCGAGTGAGATCAGTATCTGAAACACTTTAAGTAGTAAAATTACAAAGGGAAACGTGATTAGCAAGTAATATTTACCTGGCTTCCAAACAAAATAACTCCTTTCATGTGATCAATTTTCAAAAACAGGAAATTCTGCTTCACAGCATCAACAAATATCTTCTCCACAGAAGAAAAATCAAAGAAAGGGATCATATGTGACAAACTTTGTATCTTAAGAGTCTGATACACTTGAGAAACCTGGAAAAGAAAGCCAACCGTTACTATCTTAATATCCAATCGCATAGTGTAAACAAATAAGGACAACAGTGATACCCTTGAGACACCTGGAAAAGAAAGTGCAACTGACACAATCATAATATCCAACTGCAAAGCGCAAACAACTAAATTAAAACAGGTGACCATTTGCATACCTGCTGAAGCAACCTTAGAGTAGTGAGCTTTTCAAGTGCAGGTACATACTGAGATAATTGGATTTCAGGCACAGATGATGCTGAAGCGAGTTTTCCTTCAACTTTTGAAATCTTAGTCAGCAGAGGCTGAACTTTTGAAGCAAGATCCAAGGGCAGGAACTCGTGTTCCAATAGGTTGAAAAGGTCCTTAATTTCTTGTGTCACACAATTCATAACACCCTTAGAAACCTGCATGAACAATACCAAGCGGATATTAAATACACAGCCAAAGAGAAAAGATAAAGCGCCACAAGTACTTTTGACTAAAAAAAGAATTCTTCCAAGAATAATAGAACAAATGAATATCAGAATAAGGCGAATAAATCTTTAGAGAGTAATTCAACACGTACTAGTTCTGAAATAAGGGATGATCTTGACAGCTGCAAAGAAGAAATCACTCCACAATTAAAAATATGTTTTAATATCAAGCTAATTATAAAAACAAATAAATATTTATTGTTACCACTTCTCTGCTGTCTAATTTGGGGTCGAGGTTAAATCCAATGAGGTTTATCATCCTCAGATTTCTTTCTTTCTCATTCTCTAGCTCAATATGGGAAGCCCCATGAGTATTGTCATAAGGAGTCACAGAGAGGGCTGCTAAGACAACAGATGAGGCTATCAACTGCAGGTCTTTCTGGCTCAACTTCTTGTTGAAGTTTTTTTGTAGAGTGAAAAGCTTCAGCCATGCATAAGCATGGTACAGGTGACTTGACGAAATTCTAAATATCTCAGTCAGCTTGGCATAATAGACCACCATCAGTGAGGGTTTTGGAGATTTTTTCACCATGCACATAAGGCCATAAATATCCTCAGCAGAGCGGAACGCTTCCTATAGGAATCACAAAGAAATAATTGCCACATAAAATAGAAATTGTGATTTGTGAATACAGAATACAAGCAGCATTCAATATTGCACTCTCATGCAGTGCAGAACTGCATATATAATGAATGCAACCATTGAAGTCCAGCAACTCACACGTCAACAATAAAATAAAAAAGTCACACCATGCAACGGAAACCAAATTGCTGAATCAAAGGAGCAATTTTTCAAATGATTATAAAGGCAACGCTCAGTGCACAAACCTGCCAAAGTTCAAGTTCTGTAGCAATTTTCAGCTGCTCCATTCTGGTATCGAGATAAAGTTGTAAGCTTTCTGGGGCTGATATATCAGGTCGGTCTCTCTGGTCTTTGTATTTGTTCAAATTCACAAGATGATTTCTTATGATCTCACACAACCGTCGGAACTCAGTTGTTCTTTTGTACTGCTTGCAAAACTGGAAGGCTCGATGGGCAGTCATCTGCATTCAACAAGAAGTAGCTACACATGTGAGATGCCTATATCAGAATCACATTCTAAGTCTGATGAACTCGAATACCAAGTGAACAAAGTACTGACCAAAACAAGAAATTAGTCTAAAAGAAAAGGTACTCGGATCGTGGTAAGATAAAATAATTGACTTGAACAGTCCATACCGCGTAAAGTGCCTCCAGCTTTGAATTGTTCCGTAATATCTCAAGCACAGTTCGATAAGTCTCCCATAAAAACTTGAACCAAGGGGTTACAAGTTCGCGGTCTGACCTATCTTTACCCTTTTCACCACTGACATAACTGAGCATCAGATCTTCTGGCCTATTGTCAGCTTCAAGATCATCCACATCCAGGGCTTCTTCAAGTGCTTGTGCCTGACTACGAGCCTGCTCAGCTTTCTCAGTAGACAGATGGATGAAATACTTGATCACTTCCTCCAATGAATTGACATTGACTTGCTGACAGACAATTCGATATTGGATTAACCCATCCTTGGCATACCTACCCTTCCTCATGTCAACACATAGTTCAACATACTTGAACATAATTTTTTCATGTGTTTTCTGCCAGTTTCTGTTTCTCTTAGAGGTGATACATCATGGAGCACTTGCAAAGCATCCTGCTTCTGCCCGACATTGATTAACTCTGCAATCATTAATTGCAACAGTTCAGTAGACTAGTGAACCATGCTCTAATAAAATCATCTAATATTCCACACATATAGATATATAACTTAACACAATACATCTCGCAATGCTTATATTATGACCAGCTACAATGGTTTGGCAAAATAACATATTCAACGAGCATATCTTGCTACGAAACATCAGTGAAATAGGAGACATTTGGCACTGGTGATTGGTTTACCAAGATAGTGAAAGATGTTAACAAAAAGAATGCCTAGCATGAATATATCTGCCTTCCATGTTATTCATTGATAATCCCAAAAACCCACAAATTGCTAGAAAGGAATCACCTTCTGCTCGCTTCAAAGCATTCTCTGGTTTTAGAAACGTTGCCATGTTGAAAAACTCACTTCACCACTGGATTAGAAAAATCACCAAAATTAGTAAAAATTTGCACAAGAATAGTTATATTTTATAAACATGCAATATGAATTCCTTCAAACTTCTAAAAAGGAAAGTTATGATAAAGCCATTCATCATCAAATCAGATCCTGATGTACAAACTTAAAAAAACACCTACCTGAGCTATTTAGTGTATACTTATTACATAACAATCATTCACCGCCTATCTCATAGATCATTATTAAAACAACATAAACCACCATCTTCGCCAAAATTAACAATTTCAAAGGGGCAAACAATTCCAACACCATTCAATTCCAAACTCAACAACAACTCTAAATAACTCAAAATTAAAAACCAATCGCTTCGTTTTACCACTACCAGTCGTACAAATACATCATCCAAATCATCTTCTCCCGATACAAATTCAAAATAAACTGTTCAACTACCACTCCGATTCATAACGATTGCAAAAAGAAAGACGAATCGAATCCGGAGATCGAGAGTAAACGATGGATTAACGGACTTACCTGATCGAGGGACGAACGCAGATCGAATATCCGGCGGCTGCGCTGCGTTTCGTGCCTCCGTGTTGCGCCTTCTCCAAAAACCCTAAACTGAAGATAGTGTTTTGGTCCTGTCTGGATACTTATTTTAATTCTAAATTAGTCCTCTTAGATTGTATGTTTACGTTAAAAAATTAATTAGTGTTTTTTTATATTGTAAATGAAAAATGTCGGTATTGGGCCTGTTACAGTCTTGTCGAAGCCCAAATCAAATCTGGGATTCTGAGAGCAGAATATCGGCAAAAGTTTGCTGCGTTTCTGCATCGCGATTTTCAACACCGGCAGACTCCACATCGTCTGCATCACTAATCCGAACAACATGTTCAAAAAGTTAGCTGTTTTCCTCTTCGCGAATTCGATTGGTTTAAATCGCTCTACTTTGCTTTTTGTGATTCCAAATTGTCGAAATTTTAGGTCTTTAGATTTGACTAGTCCCAGGTTTATTGATTTTGTGTCTTACAAGTTGTTTCTGTAATTTTTAGAATGGGAGGTACATTAAGCATTGTGCCGAATCTCGGCTTTAGGAAGAACTTATGTTCGTTTTGACTATTCAATTTGTCTCAGCGTTGCTTCGTTTTTAAACTTGTTAGGTTGAGAAAAATTATATGAGTATATGACTCTAGTTTGAAATTTATGTGTACAGGTTTTCGAATGATGAGATTTCGTCACAAAATCAAGTAAAAGCATCAGTGCAGCGGAAGATTCGTAATAGCATTGCAGAAGAGGTATTCTGAGATGCGCAAATAAATATTTTTGTTACTCCATCTTTTTCTTTATGGTGTTGTCTAAAATCACTAATCTTGGTTGCTTTGGATGCAGTATCCTGGACTTGAACCGGTGTTGGATGATTTGTTACCAAAGAAATCACCTCTGATTGTAGTCAAATGGTATCAGTTCTTGGATACTTATTTTCAGGATGCCATTTTTATTTTTATTAAGTGTACGATGGGCCCTATTCTAGCATTATTTTCTGATTTTTTCAGTCAGAACCATCTCAACGTGGTACTGGTAAACAGTGTCCCACTCTTCTTCAACGTTCGTGATGGACCTTACATGCCCACGCTACGACTTCTACATCAGTGTAATGCATTTCATTTAGCTTATACGCCTTATCTGTTGTAAAGGTCCATTTTTGTGAAGCAGTGTTGCTGTGTGGCATCAAATTTTATTGTGCATTGCAAATGATTCCCGTTATTCAAACAATATTATTTTCCAGTGTGACCTCTCCTTGAACTAAGTATTTCTCATGTACTCAGATCCAATGTAATGAAGAAATTTCAAGTTGATAGGGGGGCAATCAAATTTGTTCTTTCTGGTGCAAACATCATGTGTCCCGGCCTTACTTCTCCTGGTGGTCATTTGGATGATGAAGTTGGTGCGGAAAGTCCTGTGGTATGCTTGCAAACCCCTCGGTTTCGAACTTATTTCATATATGTGTGGAAATCGACTTGTGTTTGTTGTCTATTTTTATTGTTTGTATTTCAATTTGAGGTGTTGTCTCTTGCTTTTAATGCATTCTCTTGCCCTGACTATCAAATTGACTCATATGTCTGCGTTCTGTCAGGCCATAATGGCTGAAGGAAAACAACATGCTCTGGCTATCGGATTCACAAAAATGTCAGCCAAAGACATGTATGTGTCAGTGTATTTAATAGTATTTAAATTTGCACTTATCCTTATACCCTGTCATTTCCGGCCCTCTTAGCTCTTTTTCTTGATTTCATTGATGCAAAGGTATTCGTCTGCATCATTGCTGTTCATACTGAATGTTGTCTAACTCTTTTTCTACTTTGTAATAACAGAAGAGCAGTAAACAAGGGAATAGCAATTGACAACATGCATTATCTCAATGACGGACTTTGGAAGGTATCTAACATATTGCACTTTTATGTTAATGGTCAAGAATGACTTAAATCAAAACTTTCCCTTTAAAACAACATGTGCTGCACTTATAAGTTTTAATGCTACTAACATTTGGTAATTTCACTCTCTTCGTGTGTCCCAAAATTTGATATCGTCTTCTCATTTTGTATTCTTTCAGACGGAGCGGCTAGATTGAGGATCACGCAGCCCCAATCAATTTCAGACTGAGCTCGTAATTTCGACAATGTCTATGAGACACAACTATGAATTAATATGTCAAGATTTTAAGCAAATCCTAGATTTTCATGTAAGTTTTGTTGCTTGAAACTGTTGTGATAATTTCAAGTCCGGGATACCGTCTTTTTAATGTATGTTTTAGTTTTGGTTTTCATGAGACAATAAGCTTGAAAAAGAACTAATGACATTTGTGATGTTTTTTTTTCTTTGTTCAAGTCCTCAGTGATTTTGGTGTCATTTTCAGAATATAACAACAAAAGAAAACCTTCTCTAGAAATAAACATTTTGCGGCGAACATTTGGCCAACATTTCCTTGGTGTGATCCCTGAACTCACCCACAAAGATGCCATAACACTATTCACACTGCCCTGCACCAACCCACAGTAGCCCTCTCATCTATAAATACACACTTTCACACCATCAATCAAAACCCAACAACACAACTCTTTATCACAATGTTTTGTCTCATAGAGACATCATCCCAGGTTAAGTTTCTCCATGTTCCATTACTCTTCTTTCCTCTAACTGCAACTCTTGTTATACTAGCCTTACGTTTACTTAAAAAAAGAAACCATGTGTACCTGATTGATTTCCAATGCTACGCGCTCCTGACCATCTACGTGTACCCATGTCCGGCTTCATCGAACATGTACAAATTCATGAAAATTTCCAAGGTGATTCGGCCGAGTTTCAACAAAAGGTTTTAGAAAGATCAGGTCTAGGAAATGAGACTTGTTTACCACCTGCACTACAAATGATCCCACTCAACATTTCTTTAGCAAACACCATATCCGAAATACAAACCATTCTGTTTTCGACTGCTGATGATTTATTTTTAAGAATGATAAACCCGGAAAGTATAGATATTTGATATGCAACTGCAGCCTTGCTGTGCCGATTCCGTCGATAACTTCCATGATTGTGAACAGGTTGGGACTTAGGAGTGATATCAAGAGCTTTAATCTTTCCGGACAGGGTTGTAGCGCGGGTATTTTATCATCAACTTGGCGAAAAACTTACTCAAAGTCCATCCAAACAGCATTGCTCTTATTTTCAGTATGGAATCTGTTTCAACAAATATGTACATGGGCAAGGTGAAGTCCATGTTGTTACCAAACTGCTTGTTCCGAATGGGAGGAGCTCTGATCCTTTTATCAAATCGAAAACAGGACAAGTCCAGAGCGAAATACGAGCTTCAACATTTGATCACTACCCATATAGGATACAAAGACATGTCTTCTCATAATTGTGTAATGCAGGACCAAGACGACGAAGGCCTAGTCGGAGTATCATTATCTCGAGCAATCCCACAAGTTGCCGGTGAGGCCTTAAAAATCAACATGGCCATTCTAGCTCCCCTCGTGTTACCATACTCAGAACTCTTCTTATTCGGGTTATCCGTCCTGATAAACAAAATTGCGCCAATGGCATTGAAAAAAGGTAAAGGTGGCATTCGTGTACCGAATTTCAAAAAAGCGTTTGATCACTTCTGCATCCATGCCGGAAGTAAGGGTGTGGTTGAGGGTATAAAAGGCCGTCTTGAGTTAGAAAATTCGGACATTGAAGCTTCTAAAATGACACTTCATAGGTTTGGAAACACGTCGTCTTCGTCGACTTGGTATGCATTTAGCTACCTTGAGGCCAAAGGAGTTGTGAAAAATGGTGATAGTGTTTGGCAAGTGGCTTTAGGGAGTGGCTTCAAGTGTAACAGCGCTGTGTGGAAATGCATTGCTGAGACAAAAATTGACACTAGCAAAAATGTTTGGAGTGGCATCATACATTTATACCCGGCAATGGTTGATGGTGTAACCTCAACTTAGTTATCTTCCTAACACATAATTTAGTTTTGAGTTAATTTATATCAAAATTATGTAGTTTAGTCAAGGTTAATAAATTTGAATTTAGGATTTAGTAAAACTATCGTTCTGAGTGCATGGGATATGAGCCCCAAAAATTATTAAAAACATCATCGATTTGATATTCGCAGCAAATAAAAACTTATATTAGATATCGGTCCAAAACAAAATATAATCTTAGCACTAGCAATCATTAACAAAACGACGCCACACGTCTAATCAAAAACTATAATATCTTAAAGAACATGTAATCTCGAAGTTTCACCGAAACGCCACGTCATCCTCAGATCCACATCAACGGCTCAGATCAACTGGATCGTATCGACGACGTTCAACGCCTCACACTCCACACTATAAATATAAGCATTCACTCGCTTCTTTAGCAACAAGAAATTTAGACGACGAATAAGATGGGTCTACTTGATAAGCTTTGGGACGACACCGTTGCCGGACCGCGTCCTGATTCCGGCCTCGGAAAGCTACGAAAACACTCCACCTTCTCACTCCGATCATCATCTTCCAAAGGTCAATAATGTTTACCATATTAATGATGAAAATCTGATTGATCGGTTGATGGATTTGTAGCTTGAATTTGATGATTATTTTTGGTGTAGATATGGACAGCGGTGATGAGACGACGCGGAGAGTGACGAGGAGTATTACGATTGTGAGGCCACCGGGGATTCAGATAAATGGTGGATCTGCTCCGTCTTCACCTGCCGGATCTACCCCGCCAGTCTCTCCATTTTCAGGTATATTTAGGGGTATATTCGTCTTTTGGTGCTTCATTTGTATGTGTTTTTTGCTGTTAGGTTATATTGTTGTTGATGATCTCCATGAGTTTAATCTTTTTGGAGTTCTTCAGAGTATATTTTCCCGTTTCTTTAGATTTTAGGATTTTAGTATCTGAGAAAATGTTTTCGTGGAGCACGTTGAAACCTCTTAGCTCTTACACATTCAAGATTCAAATATTGATGGTTAAAAAATTGTCTACTTGATTTTTGTGGCTAATGGTGTCTTATTTTTCGGTAGAAGATTTTTTGTAATGGAAACAAAGCAACTTGGGATTTTTTGGCTGGTTTTGATTTGGTCATAGTTAAGGTGGCAAAATGCGAGGTAATAAATGAGTTTAGTGTCGTTGTCTAGATGTCTGTTTTGACGTGAAATGAGAAATGGGGGTTAAGTGATTGACGAGTGGGGTTCAATATGGGGTATGATAGTGTGGTGTTATATTGTTATAATGAATGATATTTAGGGGTACGGGAAACATTTCGATTTCGCAGAATGTCAACATCGGATGCATGCGAGAAGGCAAGTGGGATGGGAGCAAGGGG
This sequence comes from Sedum album, assembly GCA_006409495.1. Lineage (NCBI taxonomy): Eukaryota > Viridiplantae > Streptophyta > Magnoliopsida > Saxifragales > Crassulaceae > Sedum > Sedum album. The sequence continues at coordinate 145,672 of QZGG01000157.1, read as the reverse complement.
ACCAACTTCTCCTTATGATGTGTGAGCTGTGAACATCATCTATCTTTTCAGGTGGACTTATTACCGGCTGCTGTGTGATGAACTTTGAAGTGATATGGTGCGGTGGTGGATTCCTTTTCTTTATGTGCCTCTTTGTAGATTTGTGTACTATGTAATAGAACCTGCGCTAGAGAGCAGCACTGTGTATAGAACTTCTTCCTTTTCCCTTGAGCCCGTTACCTTCGTTATTCCTTATTGTAAGTGTCCTTTGTTAATGGAATAATCCTTTGCGCGCAACTTGGCTTAATGATAAACCCTAAAACCTTGTTATACTTTTCATTCTTTTAGTAGGATGGTGTCATGTAAGTAAAATAAATAATTGACATCATTTGGGTCCATGACTGTGACAGTGACTCAAGCTTGGAGTTAAGGTATGGATGACAATGAAATAGATGGACACAAGTGTGCCCAGTGGTTCACACATGGTTGCTGAATGAGTCTAGTTATCGCATTATATCTTATGCAACCATATGTAGTATTTTTGATTTTTGTTGTTCTATCTTCTCACTGAGCTTCTTTTTCTAGGTCTGCTGCGAGCAACAGTGCAACCTCTGCTGTGTCTTCCCCTGCAACTACAGGATTTCGGTATATTGCGAACAGCACAAGTTGAGCTGCACCAAGTATGAACCCTAACCCATTTGGTACAGATTAAAAACTTAAGGATTACTGTTTTTGGAACTTGAAAATAATTAGTTAGATTTTGGATAAATACCATCTTTTTGAGCATAAATGTGATAAACAGCTTATTTGCTGTGGCTTACTCCAACAAAATAGTCTCTGATACCACTGCATAAATGAGGCAAATGACAAAGGGAATGGCAAGAACTCAACACTCTGTGTCATCAGGACAAGTAGCTGAACAAGTACAACGTTAATCTCGATACAGAATTACTGTTTCGACAATGATTAACCATAGATCTCATATGTTATGAATTATCTTAGAAATAGTAAAATGCTATACCATTGCTGCAAGTGTAGAACCATACATGATGATAGTTAGTATCATGCATAATACTCCAATTGTGTCAATCCTCAGGATTAGCCCCCTTAAGAAAAGAGTAATCAGGATTGCAGCAGTCAGGAGTAGTAAGTTAAATACCACCACGAGTGAAGCATGTTAATAGCAGGACTAGGATTTTATTAACTTGACTGAAATTGAAATGTTGAATGATTTGTGCAGACTCTGATTTTCTGTGGAGCATATATGAGGAAGATGGTGATATAAACAATTTCTACAAACACTCCAATGCCATTGATCGGGACGAGAATGAAGCCATCAGACTTTGTGAGGCCATAGTACGTCCACAAGGAAGAGTTAAACAAAGCGCATATGAACGGTATACTCTTAAACTCTTCTGTTGATTTGTTTTGAATGATTCTTATAAATGCTGGTCCGCAAAAGTAAACAAAATGTAGTAACTCGCATAAGTCATCTTTAAAATACTTTTCAAAAATTGATAACTATTAAAATGCTTGATCAGAATTTTGAGGTACTTACATGGGAGATAGGAAAGCAAGCAAAGCAAATATGTTTCCTGAAGCAAAATTTAGTAGAAGAAATTAGTATTTACATTTAAGAAGACGGGCAGAATACGGAGGGACATTGTACCTACGACTCCGACAAGCCAAGGTTACACCGTTTGTCATTATCTTGCAATGAGGATTGATGTTGATGTTAGCATCTTTTTCTCAGTATACGTCTATATAGCTCTTGGTGGGTCAAGTTTATGGGTACAAGTGTACAACAAAGGCTGTTGGGTACATATTTTAGCAGTTTCTGCTCAACAGTATATACTCATATTCAGGATCAATGATTTGGAAATCATATGGATTGAATATGTTTATATCGCAATGCAGGGAAGCTTTACTTGTAAAAGCATATGATTAAGAATTTTAGCTGCTGGGAAAACTACTTAGCCTTAGCTGGCCGCACAAACTACAAACAATGCAAAAAGTAGTTAGGAAATGAGTAATCGTAATGTTGATTATATCTGGCCGCATCCACGTATTCAAATAATGCCTATAACTACTCATCATATAGAGTCAACTGCAACAATATCGATCGTCGTGTTAGGGACTAATACAATTATTTTGCATGAGTAATAGGTTGCACTGAGGGGAGTTCAAGAGTATCACCACCAGCTTGCACGATAGAAGATTAGTGAATACAAACATTGTAACAACGGCTTTGAATAGGTGATGATATTCCGAACATAAGAGCCACATCACCAATTACCCGGTGTTCAAAAATCGGCTTCCTAGAATTCTGTTGCAAGTTTTATGGAACTTCTGGCTGTTTGTAAGTATATTCGTAGAGCCTCATTTAATTTAAGGTCTCAAGAAAAAATAAATTTGTGATTTCTGCTCTTTTTAGAAGTTAGAAGTATAGAACATTAGTTCCTGGGACATTTTATTAGTATCAGTTCTCATAAGCTGTGCGCAACCTCGGCAAGTGAAAATGGAAGTGATCCTAGAATCAGAAAGGCTCATTGGACAGATACTGATATAACAACTTAAGTGTCTTTGCAAGTTGAAATTAAGCACCGCAGCCTGTGAGGATATTGCCTACATGATTGCACACTGGCCACGCTCTGCTCGTTGGCAGAGGGCCTGAGACTCCTGGTGTATCCTTTCAAGTCCCTCTTGGACTCGAGCATGAGTCTCTTGATGTACCCTCCCAAGACCCTCAAGAATTCCAGTATGAGTCCTTTCAAACCCCAATCTGACCTGATCATGAGCCTCCTTGTGCACCCACTCAACTCTTTGTTTGATCCGAGTCAGGGGGTAACTAATAGACGTAGTGATAAAGTGAATGGGACTGATATCTACAAGGAAAAGTAATTTTCATAATCACACACCAACAACAAATGCTTAACAAAGTGACAACTTACAAAGTAGGTAGAAGTTGGTGATACTTCAAATATTTAAAGTGTTTCAACATACGGGGAGATGAAAGTCATACTAGCATAAACAAAAAAGTAGCACTCGTACATAAAAGAAATATTAAGCAATCCAGTTGTATGAAATATAGGGTCTATAGAATAGCACACTTGCCACTTTCTGCATTTTTACGCAGCTCTTCTGTTTCTCTTCGTGCCTTTTCCAGACTCTCTCGCAGCTTGGTGATCTCTTCATTTGATTTCATTTGAGCTTTTAGGGCTCTCTCTTCAGCTTTCAGTCGTGCTTCTTGCTCTTCTGACAATTGCTTCTCAAGCATTTTAGTTGTTTCCCTCAGCTTTGACTCTACCTGCAAGCCAATTTGTGTTTATCAACAGTCTAATACATTTTGCAATTTGTCCTCTAAAGATAAGAATATTTTTCAGTCACTTGTAAAAGAATATTTGATCAAATCCATCGCTCAAGTGGCATGCTATTGCTATGTTCTAGTCAATTAAAAAACCGCAGAGGACGTGGTGCCCCCATTATGTGAGCCATATATAAAGAGCCAATTCTAATAGCAATTATGACAATCCAAAACAATAATTACAATAATAGTAGTCTAAAGTAATAGCCATTTACCATCTCAGTTATTCGTTTAAGCTGCTCATCATAGGTTTTGTGCATTTGCTCCTTCAAATCATTTATTTCCCGTTTGGAATAGCCTGTCAATGCATCCACCTCCAAAGTCTGGTCTCGAAGTTTAATAGCTCCCTTCTACAAATCACAATAGTTAACAAACAAATACTTCATTTAGACATGGAAAGCACAGATATGGAAACAAGCAACTGACCCTCAATTCTGCAAATAGCTTATCAGTATATGGTTTGCCATCATTACGAGCAACCACCATGTTGAGAAGGGAGGAAAGTTGCTGAAACTGAGCAGCCTTCTTTATTTCATTATCAGTCTTGTTATTGAAAAGCACGACTCGGTTCTCACAAAGTGCAATGATTTCCTGAGCAAAACCAAAACCATTTATTAAAAAGGTATATCACTTAAAATATTTAATAGAATATTTAATAAGATGAAAATGTAACCCTTAATGGCACTGGACATTCACGACCCAGGTACTCATCTAATGTCTCATCTATGTCCTCAAGTTCATCTCCACCGGTGAACACTATAATCATGTAGTCCACAATTCTGCTACCAAAAAGAGCTTGCAAACTGCGCAGAGCAGCTTCCTCTTCCTGTGAAAAGCGAGTTCTAACAGAGAAAACAACAAGAACAGCATGAATTCCATCTTTTGCCAAATCAATACATTTGACGATCTCTTTCCCGATAAACTCTGATCCGCCATCAGAAAAATCAAAGAGCCCTGCAGTAATAAACCAAAGATAAATTATAAGAATAAAACAACAGCTTAATTAAATGAGACTACTTTCAATAAGATGTGGAGATATAGCATACCAGGGGTATCAATCACATTGATGCGTGAACCATCCCTGAGAACACTTGACTGCAACTCACAAGAGCCAGTAACACCAGATGAGCTAGGCCTCGACTTAAATGCCTTTCTCCCAAGAATGCTGTTACCAGTAGCACTCTTCCCATTCCCAGTCCTCCCAACTAAGACCACAGTACGAGCATCATTTTCTTTTGGAGTTAGCTCCCAATCATCTTCAAACGAACTTCCACCCATTGTTACACTTCAAAGAAAAACATAACACATCCAATCAAACTTCAAAAGACCATACTTTTTCTACAAGTGCCTACCAATCCCATTCAAAACAGCCGTAACATAAATTACATCCCCTTACTCTTACAAAGCTCAATTTTTGAACATACTTACATTTAAAAAGTTATCATCAAGCCCAAACCATAAAACCCTAATTATTAACTAAACTGAATTGATCAACTGCAGAAGCTTACTTCAAATCATACAATCCAATCTTCAGTAACAAACAATTAAACACAACTACTGAACAATAAAATTAACAGATCAGCTGGGCGATCACGATTCACAAATCATAACATAAAAACCAATTCCAAAATTTACACCGACAACAAAAATACATACTACCGACTACGAAAAACAACAATTAAAGTAGCAGAGTAAATACAAGCAGTGATGCGAGGACGAAACAGGTCGCTTACAGGAACGATCGGAGAGAGGATCAGAGCTAGGGTTGCGATCGAAGCGGATGGGAAGACTTTTGGTGGAGTTGTGGATATTATATTTTATATTTAAAGATAAATATGAAAATCGGAAGATGAGATATTTTGCGTGTTATTTCGAGTCAAAGTCGGGACTTTGTGCCTTTCTTAAGCGTTAAGAGTACAAGTAACTAATTTTTGAGTACCACACTTTTTTATCACAACTATACCCTTTTTTTATTCTAATGATTTTTTTGATATTTTTACTATTAAATTAGACTAAATAATTTGTGTGTTGTATATTTTAAATTAATTTTGATATTTAATCTCAAAATTTGCACTCATAACAACTTTAAAGTTTCGAGGATTTGGTGTTTCATGATTAGCTTGTATAAAGGACAGACACAAAATTTAAGACGAAGAACCATCAATTTTTGAAATTAAAAATTCAGAGATTAGATGATGATTGTTAGATTACTACTCTTTGTACAATTGATTATTCATTCTAATTCTACTCTTAAAAATCAATGACAAATTATTGCTAGTTTTAGTAGTTTATATCCACCTTAAATCCGGAGCTTATAATAAATACCTTGCCGGTATATTTGTTGCAAAATGTCAAAATGACCAAAAATAAAAGTCCGTAAAAGTAGAAAATGACACATAAAGACAGTATAATCCTCGGAGACTGTTGATCGATCGTATCTGTGTCGTACGCACCACTTTCTCTGATTCAGCTCCGTTTCACTTCACTTCACTTCACTTCACTCGATCCATCAATGCGATTTACATTCAACGTTAATCCGATCATCACTACCTCATCTCATTTTTCCAAATCAAATGAATAATTGAGCAATTGACGTTACTCAAACCCTAAATCCCCTTTTCACATATCCATCGATCGAGTCAGAGCAATGTCCGACAAACTCCACAAAGTCAACGGCCTCCCAGGCGTAGGTGGTCTTGAACAGCCAGAACTGCCTTGGAAGGTATTTCTTAACCTCATTTGTTGACTGCATAGTTCAAGTATAAAAGGTATCCACAACTAAGTTATTAGTAGTATAAAGCAATGCCCATTTCTCACAGCAAGTCCAGTCAATTACATTATTTTGGTTACTGACTTCAAGGGACTGTAGCACCACATAATTGGACTTTTTTTATGGATGGGTTTACAATTGAATACAAGATATTACATATTCATCTAGTATAACTAATACTTTGAACGCACAAGCCATCTAGACACTACCATCAATAAATTGCAATCACCCATCAATATCCAAGCAATCTTGCATCACTTTAAGCAATGACATCCAAAGGTCTCCTCTTACGGGGAGGAAATGAGCATCAAATCAACAGCTTCCACGCATCAAATCAACAGCGCACGGGAGGAATGAAGCCCCAGAAAAATCTAAGAAAAAATGGTGAGGCCTGAGGTTCCTTTGTCAGGACCCTCAACCAACAGAGCACCACTCTGTTGGCCGAACTTTTTCCCTTAAACTCTTGTTTCATTAGACTCGCATTTTGTGTAGATTTGTATTTTTTTAGCATTCCGTATGTCACTCAGACATACAGATGTCTCTCAGTTGTTCATCTGTCTTCTTCATCCTACATCTTTAAATGCTTGTTTTTCTCGTGTGATTTACATCAGAACCTGACCAAGTCTACTAAAAAGAAAAAGTACATATTTGACTTTCGTTTTCCACAAGTCGCTTGAAACTGAATTGTTAACTATCAAAAGAGTATGTTGTCATTGAAACTGAATTGTTATCTTTTGAGAATGTAAGTTGATATGTTTTGTGCTGCAAGATCAGCATAAGACTAAATGTGGGAACAGAGTATTACCTTTCAGATTGTTTAAGGCATTTTTTCTCAACAAAGCCTATGATAGTTCATACATCAAAACATCTAAAACCTCAGTTAGTTCGCACGTGACATGTTTAACAAGCAACTATGTTTGCAAGAATAAAACAGGATAGGAACCTAACCAAAAACTTTAGAATGCATTTGGATTTCTGGTTTGTATACTTATCTTGATTTGTAAAATTGCATCTAGCAATAGTACTGTATTATGTTGTTTCATAGAAGCACACTCAAGATTCTTAGCTTGTTTATAGTAATAAATGTGTCCATAACATCTGGAATAAACAAAATAGCTCAGCGGCATGTAGAATATATACTATGGTTTAATAGTTAAATAAAGAATTATTCTTCTTGTCTTGGCTTCTTTTTAAGGGTATAAATAGAAACATTCCAATAAAAAATCATGCAAACTAGACTGCTGGATCAGTACTTGAATATAAAATATGGAGAAGACTGCTGGTTCATCCAAAGTACGAAAACAATCAAAGACTTCTCGTCATCAGAAGAATATAAAAGATGTTGAAAGAGGTACATTTTTGTATATTTTTATACTTATTTTGCACATACAGTGAAGTGTTTAGATTACAGATATAATGTTATGTATACTTACCTATTGTCGTTCGATTTTTAGGAGTTGCAGAGGAAGATCTAGTTACCGGGTTATATAACTCAGCATACTCAGGAAAAGATTGGACTTATGAATATATGAAATTCTGGGATATGACCGAACAAGAAAGGATTTCCCTCAAGTTGAATCAGCTTGTTGCTCTCAATGTTGCTGCTACACGATCAAATTGGCGATTCATAGCTCACATGCTTAGGCAAATGTCTGTGGACGAGCGAGCTGCTGTGCTCACCACCAATCATAGTCGTGCTGATCTCGAAAAGGTCAAGAGTGATATGAAAAAGTACCTTAGTATGAAAGATGATACTGATTATTCTGAGATCATGAAATTTCTTAACGGGTCACCCGAGTATCTTTTGCTGACTGCTGCCGCTTCCCGCAAGTTCGAAGTCACTTTCTTACTTGCCAATAATATCCACATTGAGCATCCGGCTCGGTCCGGAATTATCCTCTATGATGTTGTTGTTGCAGGATTTTACGGTAAGGGTTCAGTTTGTTTGAATTTTAACTGTTGTTCAATTTACATATTTATTTTTAGTGCTAGGTAGAGTCCTTCAGTTTAGTTCATTTAATAATTAATTCTCAGGTAATTCAGTTCAAGTAAAATTTTAAAAAATTGTATCTTAGTCTTAGATTTGCTAATTTCACAAAACTGGTTCCAGATGTTGCATATATACTGTGCGAGCGATACCCGAAACTATCAGTAGCACCCACACCCACAAATATTAAACTGGAAGATGGCCAAATAAAGGTGGTATCAAGGAATGATAGTACAGGGAGAAAGAGAGAAGATGTGGGGGTTGATGTAGCAATTGCTGGCAACAAGAATAGCGCTGATCTTAATATCTCTGAAAGTCCCTCTGCAACGCGTGGACCAACTATACTGGTGGTTTTAGCCACCGGAAGGTCAGCTTTCCGGAGCAGCAGCAATCATGAAGGACAGATTATGCGGTACTTCGTCTCTTGGTGTAAGTGATTGTCCTGACCCATATGCCACATGCAATGAATAATATTTTTAATTCTAGCAAAAAACAGGTATCACTTCTCTAATGTATGTATTCGGTAATACAGTGCTGAATCTCTTAAAAACTCAAGAGACAGGATACATATCCTCGTTGAAAGATGTTATATATGGAGGTGACCGTCCTGTTTGCTTCACTTAACCTTAAATTGAGATGTTTTTTGTTTTAAATGATACTTTAATTTCTTTGGCAGTGCTGTTTCATTTCCTAGTTCCGATATGGATACTTGTGGAGCATATATGTAAGCACATCCAAATAGTTTTACTTGAATATCTCTACTATTTATACCCTCGTAGACTAATTTTTTTCTTTAATGGTCCGAAATGATTGGAACAGTCACGGATTGCAAAACTTACCGTGAAGAGGAGCAGAGATACCAGCACGTGGAGCTTTTACTGGAAATTATCAAGAAAGAAATAGAAGTTAATAAGAATGAATATTTTGAAGAGTTACGTACAGTGATCAAGGTAGCTGCGAGAAAAGGAATAGCTGAAATAGTGGGAATGTGTTTGGAAATCTTCCCGGGTCTAATTCGGGAGGGAGACACTCCAGATATATTTCACTATGCCATTAAATTTCGTCATGAAAAAGTATTTAATATTGTCCGAGATAAGCTCCTGGGATATGGGTTGAAAGTGAAGACATGGGTCGTTTCCCATGATTGCGATGATATGCTGATGCTGGCAGCGGAAATGCCACCACAAAGCTCTCTGGAGGACGTTACTGGTTCAGCTTTACAAGTGCAGAGGGAACTACACTGGTTTGAGGTAAAGAAAGCATGTTCGGTACTTATCAGATCTTCATAGAACTGAAATATCCCTGGTCATAAATATAGAACCAAGTTCGTTCAAAAAACAAATTAAGAAGTTACAGTTACACTTGTCATCTTTAAAAACTGAAATGTGCTTTGTGATCTGGTTTTTCCAGGAGGTAGAAGAAGTAGCTTTTACCCTAAACCACCAGAAAGCGAGTGATAGCAAGGAGGATGCGTATTTAGAATTTGTAAAGAGTCATAAAGCGTTGCTGGAGAAGGGTGAGGAGTGGGTGAAGAGCGCAGCAACTTCAGGCACAGTTGTGGCTGCTTTGATAGTCACTGTTGTATACCAAGCAGCATTTCAAATCCCAGGAGGTACTGATGAGAGTAAAGAAGGATCTGCCAAACTACTCGCCCGCAACATAACAGCTGGCATACAGCACATGTCAGCTGCCGAAGTAGAATTCTTTATCTTTACGGCATCAGACATTATAAGCCTTTTCTTCTCATCCACGTCCCTGCTTATGTTCTTGTGCATTCTAACCTCACGCTTTGCAGCACGAGATTTCTCTTTTGATTTACCGAACAGACTCATACTAGGCTACACATCGCTCTTGATTGGACTTGCAGCTATGATGGCATCTTATACTGCAACAATGTTTATTGTCCTCGGCGAAGACATGATGTTATTCAAATACCTTGCTCTATGTGCGGTAGCCATACCGGTAACTCTATTCGTGTTCATGCAGCTTCCTTTGTATGTGGCATTTGCAAAATCTACTTATCAAGGGAAAAGTGTTTTTGAACATAAGATCAAAGGGATGTCCTTTTGGGGATCACTCTTCACCATGTACTGTCGGTGCCGTTATCTGGATGCTTTCAAGGGACTTGCTAAGAAGAGAGTCCTTAAAACTCGGCTTCCAAGCATAAAACCCAAGGGTGCTCCTGAGACTCACTCTTGACTAACCACGGCTCGTCCGTGCCATTATCCGGCTTGCTTCGAAGCATTTCGATCCGTTTCTTGTGTGATTTTTTTCTGTTTATGTCATTGTAAAAATAAGTGCAGATGTCTGTTGTTTGAATCAATAACTCAGTCAGAAATGTTAGACTGAATTGTAAGTCATAACGAGTACAAATAAATAAAATCATGTTTTCAGCGACGAGTGTATTTGTCGCTAATGTTAAAGTCGTCGTCGGTGTTTCTTCTAATGTGCAGGCAATAGACGAAGCAGCGATCCATCGAAACCCTAATCTGCAGTTCTCGAAGAATCGGATCGTTCGAAGACGAAGTCGCGATGTCGGATGAGAAGCGAATCCCATCGCAATACGACCTCAACGCCAAATGGGACGCCTGTCTCGATCTCTCTCTTCGCCGTTTCACTTACTCTTCCCTTGCTGGAGCCTTCGGCGGCCTTCTCCTCTTCCGTCAGTTTTCTATCTCATTTTCTGATTCTTAGGTTTTGCTTACCAGATTTGTAGATATATAGATGCTTAAAGTTTCGATTTTGTGTACGAATTGGTAGTTTTTACAACCATGAATTTATAGCTCTTATTTGCATTTAGGAGGATGTGTATTTGATACATTGTAGTTTATTTTGTTAGGGAGTCCTGTGACGCGATGGGCATCTGTGGCTTTTGGTGCTGGAATTGGGCTTGGATCTGCGTACACTGAGTGCTCTCATAAATTTAACACTTCTCTGTTAGCACCTGCAGTAGCTGATGTCAAATCTTCAGAAACAGTAGGTGAACTTAAGAGTACGGAAATAGTAGCTGATCTCAAGTCTGCAGAACCTCCGGCATCCCAGGTTTGACTCTCTGAATAATCTTGTGTGAGGTTTTATTTGTACTTTTTTGTTGCTACTACCCACTTGTGCACTTTGCTTGCAAGCTCTAGGTAACTAAACGCCTTTTGTTAAATTGAAAATGTTCTAATGGTTGTGGATATTATTAGCTCTTTATAGAATCTGGGTAGCGATTTTCTTTTTTCATCCTCCAATATTAAAATGGGCTAAGCCAGGTTTGCTGAAATTCAGTTCATTGGGATGTGACGACTATTTAGGCTTCTTTTCTTTTTTTAATGATCCATTATACCCTCCATGCTTCTTGTGTTTATGCTTCACATTTTACTGGTACATCTGATAGTATTTACTATGGTGACTTAATGATGTCCTGAGCATTGATATCTCACATTTTAATGAATTCTGTGGAAAGATTTTGTGAGACAGCCATTAGTCCTTTTTATTATCTACACGGGTCATACTCTTTTGGAGATGAAAAGCATCCTAACGTATGAAAGGGACTTATTCATTTCTTCTATGGTGAAATTCAAATAAACCCGAGTATTTTAGTGTTCTTCTATGGTCATACTGTAACTTTTCCATTTGGGTCTTGCAAAGCTCCATAATGAATTTACTTTTCTTTTCTTTTTTTTTCTTTTTTTTTTGAACAAATTTACTTTTCATTTTTGACTACTAGTATTATGGAAGAGAAGTCAAAGGTTGTCATGCAAGTATAATTAATGAGGAGTATACATATACGGTTTCTTCCGCCATAATGAACAAAAATCACTTACACTCGTTATGATTTTAGTAAAGATTGAGTAGGACCTTGTTTTGTGTATAGAAATTAGATTACTTAGGTGAAAGAATGCAGTCTAAAGCGTGTCAGCTCTCTGAAATACCTTACCATAAAATGTAGGTTTTGTAGTGCATCCTATTAGGTCCTCGGTACTGTTGAAACATATTATTTTCTGCTATATAGTACAATATTGGTAAGTCACCCTTCACCCTTGCTCTTAGTTTATCTTGTTGCATGACATGCATGCTGATATTCTCGAAGCCAAACCCATACGTAATAATATAAGTACAGGCTTTACATCTTTTTCTTTCACACTTTAATCAATTCGTGTTAGTCATGCTTATTGAATTCCTGCCACTCTGATACTTTTTCCACCTTAGAATCCCTGGTACTGTCTGTTCAAGATGGTATATGATACATCGTGATCTATTAGTTTGGTTTCCCGATGCTAGTTTATTTATGTTATCAATATGTCTGCAGGTCCAGGATGGACAGGACTAAATCATGCAGTATGAAATCAACTTCAGGATGTATATGTCCTGATTGCTCTCTACATTCAACTACTCACATTTCTTTTGTTATCAGTGAGCAATTACCATGATCACTAACTGAGAAGTGACTCAGCCTGTCTGCTCTGTTCAATTTTTGTAAGATTATTTGCCTCCTGAAATGCACACATCAGTGATATAATATCAAAATAAGGTTGCAGAACTTTTTTTATTGTGTTGTCTTTAAATAAAGAAAAAAATTACTTAAATGTGTTTCCGATACATGTTATTCAAGTCATGATCTTGATGCCGAATCAGAAATAAAATTTCTTTTTGCATTTATATATACACGTTACACAAAGGACTCTGAATTTAATTTTCATAGTAGAGTAATATTACTGTTTGTGGTCAGTCTTCAAGCAGATTTGGCTGTAGAAAACAAGCTCAAAAACAGCTGTGAATGTCTACTTAATACTGGATTACAGTTTAAATGTTCTTTTTACTATTCCGATGATGTTGCTTTATAATGTCCACTGCAGTTATCTTAAACATTTTTCTTAGTGAAGTTGACCTTGCCTCAGTGAAACATGCGGATTCTTTTTGGAGTTGCCAACATTGCGCATGGTTCATCATCATGTGACTGAGTCAGAGCCTCAGAGGTCAAAACTAAAAAACAAACGAGTAATGCTGTGGACTGCAATGAGTGTAATCAGTTGCATGTTTATAAAACCAAGGATTGCTGCCTGCTAGTGTGATGTTGGCTCAGCTTTGCAGGAACTGTCTTTTTAGTTTTTGCAGGGCGAGGTTTATATTCAGCTTTGCTTGTCATTTCCTTTCATTGTCCCTTTTCCTTTTTCTTATAGGACATTGCTTAGCTATTACACTACTGGGGTAGGTGCTAACTGAATGCACTTACAAATGAATACTTATTAAACAGTGTTCTGTTAAACGTACAGACGTGAAGAATTCTTTTATAAGCTACAGTACTGAATTTGGTGTTTTCAGTATTTTTGGTGGGGTTAGATTTTAGAAGAAGGACAAAACAACTATAGTTATACATATGTCGTCACGTGAGGTGAGGCTGTCGTCTCAGTTTTAGATGGAAGACAGATGTTTGCATTCAATCATTAACCATAAATGACTTCCCAACTGAACAAGCACATTCGTGGCCAGGCACTTCGCTGTATATACATACACATCATGTGCAGCAACTGTTAGACATATTCTCATAATTTGCACAAAGACAAAACAGCAGAGAATGAAGTATGAACAAGAAAGAAGATCACTCAAAATAAATATCCATCAAAACAAACAATATAAATGTAATGGTCAACAAACAAATGGAGAGATATTACACAGAGGCCATCCAGAGTCTATAAATAATATTACTGTAGTAGTAAAACAAATCCAGGTTTTAAATAGAGCACGAAAAATTGAAATGGATCCATGGAGCAGCAGCAGCAGCAGCAATGTAGCCTTTTGGACCATATTTTTTGTACTTGAGACTCCAAAAGGCATATTGATGAACATGATGCTTTCGCTTATTCAGATATGGGTTTGGTTTTGGATCGGTAGACAAGCTTCTTTTTCTTTGAGGTTTGATTGTCGATGGTAAGGATGACATTTCCAGGTTCTCCAACCTTGAATGTATTGGAGATGACTGGTTCATCTGTGGGTGAAATCTTTCTGGACTTCTGTATAATCACAGTGTAGCTGTCCTCAGCGGCTGGCACAAATTCAGCACCATAACTTACTTCCCATCCAACCACTCTAAGCTCCCAAGCCAAAATCCCTGCCTGTAAAAACAGAACAAATCACCCAATTAAGTTTTTCTATATTATACATGATTGACATAACTTCAAACAGAACTGAGGTTTAAAGTATAAGGAGATTAAAGCAAGACCAACCTCAGTAAATGGAAATTCAATAGTGTGCTTTGAAGCTGGTTTGATAACAACTTCAGTGACCGCATCAGTAGTGGTGAATGCCTCTTGATCAGTGCTCAGACCGCCGTACTGGATCGGCACCTGCTCAGGTGCTATGTATCTGAACAGCGAGCAAGCAGACAACCAATTTAGATAAAATAAAAGGATTAACAAAAAGACTTGTTAACGCATGAGATAAAAAATATTTTACAATCAATCAAGTCACTGATACATTAGATGTACACGTACTTGAAGAGGGTGTCGGCGCTTCTGGATGGCCCTGCAAAGACAAACTTGCTCTTGGTCCTTTGAGTTAGGAATGGACTCATCATTCTATTAAACGCCAAATACCACCATGGAACATTGATAAACACCTTCATGTATAAAACATATCAAACACCATTTAGTCCGTGTCAAGCCGCAATAAACAATACAAGTTGACAATTTGATACTTATCATTCCTAGAGACAATTCTATATCAGCGGCAATTGATAAATTCAGAGTGGAAATGTGTTGTACCTGTTTGGCGACAAACTCAGGATAGTTATCCTGAAGCAACTGGAGTGCCTGGTTTGTGGCCAATCGAAGCTCCTTCCTGGTCGGTCCAGGAGAGTTCTTCAAATCATTAACCTGAACAATGGTACTAACACCACTAGGACTGAAATCCAGCTTCCTTATACTCTTTTCCAAAAACTGAATCCTCCACCTCAAGAAGTTAAGCCTCTTCTCCTCATCGGCCAACGCATTGTTATACAATTCCTTGTTCTGAAACTCACCATACACGTTATAACAAACAGGATGTCCTTCTTTATCAAATCCCTTGGTAAACACCACCTTGTTCAATTCAGCACTGTTCGCAAACTCTTCTTCCAGCAACTCATCAATCTTAAACTCCTTACGCCATCTCACTGTGTTACGCAACATGTTGAACGCCTCTTTCACTTTAAAATCCCTAGCTCGGAGGAACTTAAGCAGGATGACGTCACTTCTCTCATCAGCTAGAAGTGGAATTCCAAATATTGAAACCTCCTCCGGCGCAATAGGAGCCGCTGGAGGCTGAGTCTCCGGTTCCGTCGGGGTCTGGACGACGGCGACAATCGTCTCCTCGATCGCCTCCACTGTTTTAGCTCCGTCCTCATCCACACCGGCCTCCACCGCAACAACGGTCGTCGCCTCCGCCTCCGCCGGCGGATCAGTCTTCACATCCTCAACCGATTCTGTCTTCTTATCCTCCGATTCAGTCTTCTTCTCATCCGATGATTCAGCTTTCTTCTCATCCGATGCTTCGGTCTTCTTCTCATCCGATGCTTCGACCTTCTTCTCATCCGATGCTTCGACCTTCTTCTCCTCCTCAACAACAACAGCGGCCGGAGCCGGCGGCGGAGGGACGGTTAGAAACTCATGTTTATCAAGCGCGTCTTGAATCAAAACCTTCAACTCATCCAACGCCTTCTTCTGCAGATCCGGTAGATCTCCAACGACGTTCGTCTCCTCCTTAAACGACACCGACTGAGCAATAACAGCCGACTCATCTTTAACCGCTTCTTCATTCTCCACCGCTACAACCGGAGTCTTATTCAAATCCTCCGCTTCAATACAGCAGGAGTCGTTTGTGGTTTAACGACGTCGTCTTGGACAACAGGCTTGACAGCTGGACTAGTCTCGTCGGCCATTTTAGCGTGAAGTTGGAAAAATGAAGAGGAAATGAGGAGTGGGAAAATGAAGGTTGGATTTAGGGGTTTTAATGAAAAGGAAGAAGGCGTGATTTGCTGGAGTGTGAGAGGGTGTTTGACAGCTACCAACGTTTCGTTACTGGGCCCACAAAAGTAGTGTAGATTGAAAACTAT
The DNA here is from genome assembly GCA_006409495.1 of Sedum album. Lineage (NCBI taxonomy): Eukaryota > Viridiplantae > Streptophyta > Magnoliopsida > Saxifragales > Crassulaceae > Sedum > Sedum album. Next base: position 129,498 of record QZGG01000157.1, on the reverse strand, counting down.
CCGTTATTTCTGAACCTCCTCCGTCCCCACCACCTTCTCCCTCTCTCTCGCTTTTTTTACTTCATTTATGACCGTTGTGATGATTCTTTTTTTACTCTCATTATTAAATAAATATATAAAAAATGGAGTATTTCTTGTCATAAAAAATTTATATTAGTTCAGTTGGTGAGAAAATAAAATATAACAAGTTCGATCAAATTAAATAATTTCACATTTAAATTGTTTAATAGATATTCGGACTCGTGATTTTGCTTATTCATGTCCATCCAATCGACCATCTAAAGTAATTTTTTTATGTATCAACGTTCGATATTTTTCACATTTACTTTTCATAAATTTGTAAACCGGATTAGTTTTTGGTTGATGAAAACAATTTTGTATTTGCAGATCATCGGTGCTCATAACATTTTTCATTTATTAATAGAAGCATCAAGCATTTGTCAACTTAAACATTACAATCTAAAATTAAAGATCAAATGACTGATCAAACATTTTGCTAGAAGATATATATCATATGAGATGTAATCAAATTAAAGTCGAGTATATCCGAAATTAGAGGCTTCAACCAGCACAATAACACAAGATGAATACATTAATGAGATAGAGCCAACTGTACACCGCCACCAAATCCGGCCATGGAATGTCTTTTTCTGACCTCAAAACATGCACAAAACAGCCTGTCATGCTTTCATCAATTACTACTATTTTTATATTTACTATTAATATTAAGTGGTTGGGCCTCTACATAATTCAAGGAAAAAAAACCAGCTCCTTAGGAGTTTTTTTATTTATATTGATATTATTTCACAATCAATAATTGTGACAGTTTGTGTAGTACTAATTGAAATTAATTGATACTGTATTAATTAATAATGAGAATTGAGCTTCAATTATAACGAACCGCTGTCAGACCAGACCAGAAGCGGTGCCTTCTGTTTTCTACTCGGACCGAATTATGTGGGGGCCCACACGACCTCAAAAATAGCACAAAGCTGTTCTTTGCTGGCAAACACATTTTCAACTCCATAAAAATCTGCAAAAAAACAAGTTAATATTTTTCATTCTTCAGGAAAAATACCCAAAAAATAATGAATGTGAAATATAGGATTGGGTCGCTTGTTGTGCAATGAAACGAGTCAAGAGCTTAACTTCCTAGCCATGTGAAGTCTATTTGTCTCCTTTGACTCGATTGGGTCGGTTTTAAAGGATGTTGTTATCTGTTGATGAATAGAGTTACAGGCTTCCAGCTATTGTTTTGGTGATCAGCATTAAATAGTCACACTCGAAAGACGCTTAAAATCTGAAATGAAATTTATCTAAATACCCATTTTAATAGAAGAATCGTAATTACTTAGTTAAAACTCTCTTTTTATGGGGAGAGACAAGAATATAATCACGGCCGGATTCGAATTTGACCAAATGATATGGGACACAGCACATTATCTTCTTAGTTAGTAACATAAATTCATTGATTAAATATCATAAACACAATAGTTACAAAGCATTTCTTTACGTTTAAATTAAGATTTGCTTTAGTTGTAGATTTCAAAGAACTTTAAGGTAAAGTACAGAAGGGGTAATGATTCACTTTTTGACATATTGTTAGCAATGTATATAATAATTTAAATAAATAAGCCAAGTTGTAATTATTCCAAGGACATCATTATTAAGGTCACTGAGAAGTTTCATAGTTCATGCCCATGTACTCCCTCCGTCCCGTAATTAATGTCCATTTGGTTCTTTGCACGGTTTTTAAGGAATGAAAAAAAAAATAATTAAAAAAGATAGTTGTGTGGTAAGGAAAGAGAAAAAAAGTGATTTGATAGATAATAAGTTGTGAAAAGGAAGAGATATGAGAAATATGTGGTGGAAAACTAAAGAAAACATGTTCATTTATAGTAAGTTTTTGAAATGAGAAGATAATTTTAGAACACCCAATACTTGTGTCAAAAATTCAAAATTACGAAATAGTCTGCGACTCCAAGTGCTTGTAATAGGATATGGAGTAGAAAAATACTGAATGCATCTGCTGTCAATGCATACCGACGGTTAACTTGATCATTCTGTCCTTCATTTCATCCAAAATTATACATCTATCCAAAATGATATTTTGATAGATTCATTAAAATTACTATGAATATCTCTAGATTATTTTAACTTTATTGTCAGAGATTATGGGTAAATTGAACAAATTGATCGTTGATATGCACCGACGGCCAATACATGTAGGAGAGCCGTATAGAGTAAGTGCCCAAGAACATCACACAACGTGCGCAAAAAGATTTGTTATATGTCGCTATCTGAGAATTTGCATTACACCGACTCTCGTTACGCCAATTTGATGCATTTAGACATTTTTGTTGAGAAAATGATCGGTATGTAGCAATCAGTTAAGTAGGAACCGACACTCAGTATATAAATGTCATTAATTGATTACCTCAACTCAAATTTGGATTTGGTAACAAATTATCTATGGCTGATTGGAAAGAGCCTCTTTCCGAGCCATCAGGCCACACTCCGCTGCTCCAAAGTCCACCTTTCGAATCGGTCAACGACGATGCCGTTGACTACAAAGGCCTCACTGCTAATCGATTCACTACCGGCCGATGGCGCGCTGCTTCTTTCATCATCGGTAATTAACCAACTCCATCACGTCTCTCGCTTATTGAACTTCTTATAAACCCTAGAATGCCAATTTAGGGACCGCTTCCGGTTTTGATCTGCTTGTTAGTCATAGTTGAATATAAATCATGTGCTAAATGTCACAATTTGAATTGCAAATTGTGATTTTGAAGCTGAAGGTATGATTGTGGAGTTACTGATGAAGGTTTTTTGGTTGATAAAGGTGTGGAAATGGCTGAAAGATTTGCATATTATGGAATATCATCCAACCTTATAAGCTATCTTACTGGACCGCTTGGTCAGTCTACTGCGGTTGCAGCTGAGAATGTGAATGTGTGGTCGGGAACTGCATCTATGCTGCCACTTTTAGGAGCTTTCATTGCTGATTCGTTTCTTGGAAGATACAGGACCATCTTAATCGCGACCCTTCTTTACATATTGGTGATGTTTTTTACATTATGTTGTATCATGTGAAAGTGTTTGACCTGTAAGTGGTAACATAGCCTTCAACCTTTGTCTTATGGTGACATTTGATGACAGGGGTTGGGATTGCTGTCCATGTCAGCATCCATTGGTTCAGTTGATTCGTCTTACTGTGAGGACATCAGTGGCGCATCATGTTCTTCGATGGTGATGAGGAAAGTTTTGTTCTTTGTGTCTCTATATCTAGTAGCTATAGCTGAAAGTGGGCACAAACCATGCGTTCAAGCTTTTGGAGCCGACCAGTTTGATGAGAATGATCCTGAGGAGTGCATTGCCAAAAGCTCCTTTTTCAACTGGTGGTATTTTTGCATGTGTGGGGGCACATTAATGACTGTCCAGTTCTTGAACTATATTCAGGATAATCTTAGTTGGGGACTGGGGTTTGGAATTCCTTGCATATCAATGATAGTTACGTTGCTCCTGTTCTTGTCCGGAACTACAACCTACCGATTTATGGCTAAACGAAATGAAGAAAACCCATTTGTGAGGATCGGGCGGGTATTTATTGTGGCAATCAAGAATTGGAAAGTGAAGTCACTGGACAATGCAGGTACCATATCTCCTAAAGGATCGGACCATTTCAGGTATCTTGAGATTTGTCAGCATAAGTCTTTCTTTACTTAATACGTCCCAAATTATAATGACCATAGAATATACAAAGTGAACCTGCTAGTAACTTCTCTTTTAAAACTTTTAATATTCTAATATTTCAGATTTCTAGAAAAGGCACTGCTAGCTCCCCTTTCGTCCAACATATATGCGAGGGTTTGCACCATAGCAGAGGTTGAAGAAGCAAAATCAGTCATGCTGCTGGTACCTATATGGGCAACATGCTTGGTATACGGGGTCGTGTTCTCCCAGTTCTCGACATTCTTCACCAAACAAGGCGCCACAATGGATAGAGCTACAGGATTTGGTTTTGATGTGCCTGCAGCTTCCCTTCAATCATTCATCAGCCTTGCTATTGTTCTGTTTATTCCAATCTATGATAGAATATTTGTTCCATTGGCGAGAACTATCACTGGTAAACCATCTGGTATAACAACCCTGCAAAGAATAGGCACAGGCATATCCTTATCTGCCATCACCATGATAATTGCAGCAGTAGTTGAGCAGAAACGGTTAGATGTAGCATCAAAGCATGGACTCATAGACAATCCTCATGCAACTGTTCCTATGAGTATCTGGTGGTTGATTCCACAGTACTTACTCTTTGGGGTTGCTGAAGGTTTCACCATGGTAGGATTGCAAGAGTTCTTCTACAGTCAGATGCCACCCGAATTAAAAAGTGTGGGTCTATCACTCTACCTCAGTATATTTGGGATCGGCAACTTTCTGAGCAGCTTTATGGTCTCAGTGATCGACAAACTGAGCATAAAATACATGGATTGCAGTTGGTTTGCAGATAACCTCAACCGCGCACATCTAGATTTCTTCTACTGGTTGCTTGCTGGTATGAGTTTCGCACTTGCATCATTTATATTTTCAGCAAAGGCATATGTATACCGTGGGAGCAACACCGTCTAATCATACAAAGTACTCTTGGGTGTTGTAGAAGCTAGAAACTAGGTAAGGTTGATTTGGTTCTATTCTCCCCAAGTGAAAGTGGAATTATTTTCATTTAGTACATTGCGTGTGTAACAATGAGTATGTTAGATATGTAGTGAAGTGTCTTGTTCAATTGTTGTTGCAATAATTACAGGTTTAGACTTTGAACTATTAAGATCGCACTTTTTTCAAGGAGAGTCACAGAAGTCAGTAGGAGGATTTATAGCTATAATCTTCAATGAAACTGATTGAGTTGTTTATTTTCGGTCCTTGGAGGATTATCATCTTCATACTAAAATATCAGTAAACGTCATTAACTGCTTATGAACTTTGGTGAATAATTTATAATCTTTGGTAATTGAAGGATAAATATAAAACCCTTTTAGATTTTCATTCAGACAAGAAAAACATACAACCAATGAAACCAATTTCATTATTATTATTATTATTGTATTGATGCATTCAGTTTTGACAGTAGCAAAATTATAGTAATACATTTATATTCAACTGGATTGTCTTCCATGGTTCTACAACTGATGCAGTCTCAGTTGACAGAGCATCATTAGTTTTCACAGTGTGTTTACCTTTAGGACAGTTTACACATCTGCAAATACGAAGTTTAAGAACTCGCTTATGTGCGAATCCATTGCATCCTTTTTTGAGGCATCTAGTTGGACATGGATCCTTCAGTTTCCATGCCTCTACGTGCATTTCGGATGCAATTACGATGAGTAGAAAAAGAAGACATAAATGTGATTTGGTAGTCATCAAATGTTCTTAATCTAATGAAGTTGTCGTTTGTGGAGATTGAGAAATTAGAAGTTGATATTGGCAATTTGTGGATATATAATATGTGAAATGGTTTTAATATTAGGATTCTCAACTTAAATTTTTTCATTGGAAACTGTAGAATTAATTTATAGTAATACTATGTGTTTACACTGATTTCTACATTGCATTGGTACTTCAGTGGGTTAGTTACAACATGTGTGTTCCATAATTGGATTGTGAAAAACCACTTTCATGTTTTTTCGCAAATTAAATGATTACTGCAGATTAACTAGATGGATTGATGGAACAACAGTTTGTCATTTTCTAAACAATAATCTAAACATTTGGTACGAGCATTGCACCGTAATGTCGTTAATAAATTTAAAAACATTACAACAGATAAAGTAATGAAAAACATCAGTGCGTCTAGGGGTCGGCAATGGGCAGAGTCGGGTCGGCCGGCCCTAATAAGGGCAGGGCAGGGTGGGCTTTAAGGGGTATTACCATGTCCGATGGAAGCCTTAGGGCAGGGCAGGGTCGGGCCGTCGACTTTTTGATGACCCTTAGGGCCGCCCTAGCGCAGGGTAAAGAAAGGGTCGGGCGGGGCTGACCCTAGGGCCGACCCTTAACATTAGGTCTATAATTTTAAAAATAATTAATTAATTTAATATATTAATAAAATTGTAACTTGTACTACATAAAATTTATTAAATTCTTTGAGTTTTGAATATTTTTCTATATATAAAAGATTATTAGGAATAAATTTAGTGATAATGTTAAGGTTAAGTCTGATAGGGTCAGGGTAGGGTCAAAGGGCCGGGTAGAAGGGCAGGGTCAGGGCTTTTTTAACTCGACCCTTACCCTGCCCTAAGACTTAAGGGCAGGGCCGAAGTCGGATCAACTTCAGGGCTAGGCAGGGCTCAGGGCCGGGTAGGGTCAGGGCCGCCCTTAGGGCTTCTTGACCCTAGGGTCAAATGAAGATACCTAAGTGCGTCACACTAAGATTAAATTTAAAAGAAGATGACCTTCTGTCATATAAAGTATATGTTGTTTTTCTTGAATGATTTCCTAATAAATGATAATTTTATTAATTTTTGCGAGAGTATTTAAGAAAAATAATTGTATCTTTTATTAAATATTTGCTAATGCAAGTAAATACTTATAAGATTGTGAGATTAATCTAATCAGATACTGAACCCACCCTTTCTTCCTAAATCACTATCATTTCTGATAATATTCGAATGCTACGTTAAGCCGATCGTTGCCTAAAGCGTGATCCATAATTGGATTGAGAAAAAAATAATTCCATGTTCTTCATAAATTAAACAAATCTCTATGAATTACCTTAATGGAACAGTCGAATAACAGTGTCATTATGAAGACAGTATGCAGACTTTTTACTTCCAACATTTTTGTATGAACTTTGAACTCTTAACTTGTTTTAAAAGTTTGCTATATGCATCAACCATTGACGGTCAAAAAGACACATCTACCCTTCTTTTAGTTTTTACTATCTCACTATTTACATAATAGGCAAAATGATCGTTGGTCGGTCGGGTGGATTGGGATTTTTTCTCTTTAATACCCTACGACGTTATAATTGTGCAGTCTATTGAAATGATTAGTAGCGTGCAAAAAGTAAATTTGTCAAAATGTTTGATACCCTACGTTATAAATCAAAACTTCAAGCAGATGATGTTTCGGTATATAAAAGATAGTCGTTTACTCTTCAACTTATCGTTCGTGAGACGTACATTTCTAATAAACATAAACTCAACACACATAGAAAACACTGGACACCCTATCGAGGATGATTTAGTTCAGTCAAAATTGGCACACCTACAATCATCATCTCCAAACCAAGTACACTAGCTAGCATAGGCGGCTTGGCAAAGCACCAAGAAACATTTAAATAATCTTCAAGTTGTTTTTTAAAATATTATCTTATCCCAAATTTTAATCCGCAATCAGCTCTTCACTTTCAATTCTACTCCCTCTTTCCCTAAATGTTTGTCCACTTTCTATTTTGAGTGTCCCCTTAAGTTTGTCATATTTGCTTCATTCTCAACTAAGGGTCTCCATGGGCCGGGTTCGGGCTGACCCAGCCCTATATCGGACCGGACCGGGTCGGGTTAGCTGAGAGAATAGGCAGCCCTAAATATAAACTAGGGTCGGGTCGGGCCGGGTTCGGGTTTATAACTCAAAGCCCTAGGGCTTATAATGAGCCTATTAATAAGGGCCGGGTCAGGCCAACCGTATTTTAAAGGGTCAAAAAAGCCCTAATTTAAAAAACACTATATTATTATTAAAAAATTAAAATTCTCAAGCTCATTTAGAAATCGAATTTTCGAGCTCAATTAAAGCCCAAGGTAATATACTTCATCTCAGCCATAGAGCGAAATGAAGTATGAGATTTAGAACAATAGGATTGGATATTTATATAACTTTCGCTACTGATTTCTTTCTAGTTTGGGCGATGTGGGATCACGGTCCGCGGACCCTTAAAGATTATAACCACGGATCCTTAAAAATTAATTTAATTGTTAAGGGTCCGCGGATATAATCCTTAAGGGTCCGCGGACCGTGATCCCACATCGCCAAAACTAAAAAGAAATCAGTAGCGAAAGTTATATAAATATCCAACCCTATCATTCTGAATTCTTATATCGAGCCGAGTTCGAGCTTTGCCTTGGACTCACGAGTGAGCTTGATCAAATAATTTTGGATCGGGTCGGGCTAAGTCGGGCCGGATCGGGTTGGCAATTATATAAAGAATTCGGGTCGGGTCATTTTATAGGATCGGACTCAAAAATTAAGACCCTAACCCTATCCTATTGTACTCAGGTTAGGATTGTATAGGGTCGTAACTCGAGCTCGGATCGGATTCGGGCCGATCGGATCGGTCGGGTCAACTCGGATTTTCTCGGCCTTAGGGTCAAATGGAGAGGCATATTCTCAACCACATATTCTACTTTTCTACTCATATACATATAAATCTTTTATTCTCAACCACACATTTTGTACCTTCTTTTTTCTTAATAATCGTGCTGATTGTTCTTTTTGACAAACAAATGAGGACGGAGGGAGTATCATACAGTCAAACTCAGCCACCTCTTCCATGTATAAAATAAAAACCAAGCATTAACCACACACACTTGCAAAATAGACATGAGTAAACACTGGAGTGGTATCACTAGTAGTAATCTAACCTGCTGGTTCCTCCCGCTGCTCTTTCTTTTCAGCGCTTCCACTGCAGACGCAGCAGCCTGTCATCCAGATGACCAGTCCGGTCTCCTATCATTTAAATCAGCGATTAAGCATGATCCAACTGAAATGCTTGCCACGTGGATAGCCGGAACCGACTGCTGTAATTGGTTGGGAATCACCTGCCTAACCAGCCACCGCGTATCCAGCATCTCTCTTACCGCTGCTGGAAATGAACCTGGAGCATATTTAGCCGGCCAAATCTCCCCAGCCATCTCCAAAATCCGATTTCTCAATGACCTCAATCTACTCAACCTCAAAAACATATCCGGTCGAATACCCAACTCAATCTTCTCCCTTCCCGATCTCCTATATGTCACCTTAGCAAACAACAAACTCTCAGGCCTCATCCCCGCCGCATTTGGCAATGTCACCAAACTCAACTCTCTCGACCTCGAAGGCAACCGCTTCATCGGCCGCATTCCTACCTCGATCACCAACCTATCTAACCTCTACCATCTCAATTTGGGCAACAATCTCCTACACGGCCCAATTCCATCCACCATCTGCAACCTCAAATTCCTAAACCTACTCTACCTCCAAAACAACAAACTCACTGGCAACATCCCCGAAATCTTCACACCATTACAAAACCTCCAATTCCTAGATCTCTCCAAAAACTCACTCACAGGTCAAATCCCTAAATCAATCGAAACCCTAGCTTCAAAACTAAACGAATTAAAATTAGGGCACAACAACCTCACCGGCCAAATCCCAAACTTCCTCAGCAAATTCAAATTCCTAGACACACTAGACCTCTCCAGCAACCGATTCACCGGCACGGTTCCCAAATCGTTTGCAAAGTTGACCAAAATCTTCAACCTTTACCTCTCCAGAAATCTCCTAACCGGTCCGTTTCCGAATCTCTTCGTCAAAGAAATGAGGTCGCTGGACCTCTCTTACAACCACTTCAATCTCGGTTCGATTCCAAAGTGGGTCCGATCGTTGCAGATCGCCTCGCTCAAGCTCGCAAATTGCGGGATTCGAATGCGGTTCGAGGATTATAAACCAGTCGCGACGTATTTATACAAATATATTGATCTCTCGGGAAACGAGATTACTGGGAGTCCGGTTCAATTTTTGAATCAAACCCAGTATTTGATTGGGTTTAATGGTTCGGGGAATAAATTGAAATTTGATTTGGGGAAAGTGCGGTTCGCTGAGACGTTGACTGAGTTTGACTTGTCGAGGAATTTAGTTTACGGGTATGTGCCGAAGTCGGTTGCGCGGTTGAAGACATTGAATGTTAGTTACAATCATCTTTGCGGTAAGCTGCCTGCGACGTCGTTTAAGGCTAGCGCTTTTGTTGGAAATGACTGTCTTTGTGGGTCCCCATTAAATGGCTGCAAGTGCAAGTGAACTGCATGTCTATATGTTAGGAGTATTACTTACTGCATGAACTAATAAGATTTTATTTGAGTTGTGTCAATTTTCACCGAAGCCTTGGCGCTTTTCGAGGTTCAAAGGATAAAGATATCTTGCCTTTTCATCGTGGAAAAATAAAAAGAAAGGACATTTAAGTAATTTCACAGAAATAGTCGAATATTTGTGACTCGACTCTGCATGAAGTGAAATTAGAAAGACATCCTATGCATTTGACAATTCTTGAAAGTTAACATTTTAGTGGCGTTAAACGATGATACGTAAAATGTTTACAGGTTTGATTGAAACTGATTTTCACAATGAAATTATAGAACAGTAAGAATCAGTGTTTTAGATTTGTAGACCAATGTATTCCAAGAGTAATGCTGAACTGTGAGCTTGTCATCAACCAATTGATAGACATTCCATTAAATTTTTCTGATATTTTATAATTGTGTCATTAACTGCTTATGATGTTTATAAAAAAGGAAATTATAATCGTCGGTACTTGAAAAATGCATAAATATTCGTTATAATTGTGACACTGATGCATTCAATTTTACTATACCAAAGTTTGATTCATACAGTAAATTATTTTTCATGGCTCTACGACTAGAACTTGTGTTTCACCTTCTTGAGTAGAACAACCTAGACATTGGCAAACAGGAAGTTCATGAGAATGTCGTATATGAACAAGATTATGTGTAAATCCAGTACAATTTTGTCTGTAGCATTTTTTGGAACAGTAATCCAACACTCTATATGCTTGTGCTTCGACGTGAATTTCATCTGCATATTTCAGTAACAATAAAATGATATATACAAATATCTGAAGTATATGCCATAGATAAATACAAAAAACTTCGGTAAAAACGAAGTATTTTAAGAAATCTGATAACACAGAATGTTATTTTAACTATTTAACGAACGGATGATATATTTCTTTTCAAATATTCAAACATTGAGTAATCCATGTGTATGGAGTTTATTTAATGCATTTTCATACTAGATGCCATTAGGATAAGTAGCAAAAGAAGACATAAGTGTGCTTTGAGTGTCGTCAAACGTGTTTAGTCGGATGAAGTTTTGGTAGATGAAGTTTGAGAATTAAAATGTATATGTTGCTAACTTATGCATATATAGAAGATCCAAATGCGGCTGTGAAAGCACTTCAATGTTTTTGATTTTATCCTGATTGAATAACAGTTTGTCATTTTCAAAATAATAAATGTACACCTTTACTGGGCCAAGCGAGTAGCTTGAAGTTGAAGATGGGCTTTTAATAATAAAGCCCGTTATGATTGGGCCGAAATCCAAAAGCAAACTGCGGCTGCTTCAGCAAGACACTTACGTTAGGGTTTTCTGTCGTGGCTAGATATTTAAAGACCGCGGTGAGCTCGATTTCTGATACGTCTCTTCACCTCGTGCAGCTTTTGTTTCAGATGTCGGTTGTTTATGGGGTTTTTTTGTTCTTTCATTTTTTTGGCTATGATGAGATTTTATTGAAGTCATGCACCACTCTGATCAGTTGATGAGAAGCTTCATACCCAATTTAATCTGAGCCTTTTAATCCAATGTCTCAAATTGTTGCTTATTTTTATTGGGTTTTGTTGGGGAGGATACAGATGATGGCAGTCTAAGGACTGAACCATGATGCGGACTGTAAAGCTTTAAGCTTCTGTTGATAACTCTTGGTTGCTGATGTTCCTCCCTTCATTCCTTGCTTGATTTTGAACTCATTTTGAGATCAATTTTTCATTTAGAATTTTTTTTCATTTTGAACTTCACTGAACGTATAAACGTAGTCATCAATTTCATTTTGGAACTGCCGACCTTAATATTAATGAACCTTCGTTTTTAAATTTTTTACACCAATTAGTTAACCAATACAAAGACCTAAAATGAAATATGATCAATTTCTTGAAATTCCAAACATAATTGAGATCGTATGCAATTCAGGAGGTATGAAAATATTAATTCATGTTGAACGTAATAAAAATGAGGAAATGGTTTTAAAAGAAGAGTATATGTTTTTGTGTAAAATAAAATTAATGTCAAAATTAATTGTCCTTTTGTATAATTTTTTTGATAAATGAAAGTAAATGTTCGATGAGTACAATACGAAGACTTAAAAAGTTGAATAATTATTTAGCCTAAACATGATGAAGCACGTGTCAGCAAGATAAAGCACAAATTAATCTATCTTAGCTCCCGTGGCTGCAGGCAGCAGCACCTAAGAAGAGTCATCGACCCGAAAAACAGCAAGGTGTATTATCGGAATAGGTGCAGGAAGAGGAGGTCGCTACGAAGAGAGGCAATGATAGCAAAACATCTCCGAACTAGCGGAAAAAAAGGAACGCAAAATAAAAAACAAACCACTCGAAGAAGAAGGCAACGATCCAAAAATTTCTCCGAGAGGAAACCTCCCGTAACATAAATATTTGATATCCTAGAACTTTTTTTTTCATAGAACATAAACCATTAAATAAAAATACTTAAATCAGGAGTGGAATAATCAAACAGTGTAGCCTGGCATCTGCCTTTAGCAACGCAAAACAGACCTTATTAGTTATTATACATATTTACCAACAAAATCTAGAAAATCTGAACTTCAAAAGAAAATGCATCTTTTCTTCTTCTTTTTCCTCTTTACTCCGCTCATTTCTACGGCGTCGCCGCCGTCTTCCGTCAACATCACACTCTTCGGCGACGCACGTACACTCACCGACTCAACCCTTTCCCTCACTAAAGAATCCAACTGCTCTACAACCTCACTACAGTCCGCATCGTCATCCTTCAGCGTCGGCAGAGCTCTCTACTCCACACCGTTCAGATTCATCGATCCGAAAACCAACTCCACCGCTTCCTTCTCCACCACATTCACCTTCTCAATCACGCCTTCATATCCTTCTTGCGATTTCGGCGACGGTTTAGCCTTCCTTATAACCTCCAACGCTGAGTCTTTCATCCACTTCGACGGATATTTAGGCTTGCCGTATTCCGATTACAATAACAACGACGGGATTGACGGTTACTTCGCAGTGGAATTCGATACGACCTTCGACGCTGCGCTTGGAGATATCAGCGGGAATCACGTCGGAGTTGACGTCGGTAGTGTGATTTCGTTTGCGTCTGTGGATTTGAGTGGCAAGGGAGTGAATTTGAAAGGGAGGAAGGAGTTGACTGCCTGGATTGAGTATTGGCATCCGATTAGAGTTGTTAGGGTTTGGATTGGGGCTTCTTTGATTAAGCCTGTGAATCCTTTAATTGTTGCTCATGTTGATTTGTCTAAGCAGTTTAAGGAGTTTATGCATGTAGGATTTTCGGCTTCGAATGGTCGAGGTTCTGCTGCTCATCTTGTTAGGCAATGGCGTTTCAAGACCACATTGTTGTATGATCCTTTGCCTCCAGTTCCAGCAATGGATACAATGCCGCTGGAGGTGAGTGACTGCTTGATGTGCTCTCTGGATGATCCTTCTGGTAGCAAGACTCGTAGAGGTATTTTTAAAGATTGGAATGGAAAGTGGCAGTCTGGGTTTAAGAATATTGGAGTTAAGGGTGTGATTGCGGTGATTCTTTCCGCATTTTTGGTTATGGCTGTAAGTGGTTATTTTTTGTTTAGGAGTAAATTGAGGAGTGGTGTTAAAGTTCTGAAAAGTGGTGGTAATGGGACTGAGCGCGTGACTCGTGTCCTGGAGAGACTGACCCTGGCTGAGATTAAATCTGCCACGATGGGTTTTAATAAGAAGAGGGTGATAGGTGAAGGGGCATCTTCAACTGTGTATAAAGGATTGTTACCTTCTGGTGAAATGGTAGCTGTCAAAAGGTTTAACTATGTTAATCGCGTTGATAGTTTTAATAATTCATTTACTAATGAATTTGCGACCATGGCTGAGTTTTTGAAGCACAACAACTTAGTTCAGCTACTTGGTTGGTGCTGTGAAGGGAGCGAGTTGATTCTGGTTTATGAGTACATGCCTAATGGAAGTCTTGAGAAGTTGTTGCACAAAAGTGCTGCGAATGTTCTCTCATGGGAGAAGCGACTGAGAATCCTCCTGGGAGTGGCGTCAGCCCTCACTTATTTGCACGAAGAATGTGAGAGACAGATAATTCACAGGGATGTTAAGGCGTGCAATATAATGCTTGACGCTGAATTTAATGCCAAGCTTGGAGATTTTGGCTTGGCTGAGGTTTATGAGCACAGTACTGCAAATAGGCAGGCTACTCTTCCAGCAGGAACAATGGGTTACTTGGCTCCTGAATATGTTTATTCTGGAGTCCCTACAGTGAAAACAGATGTATACAGCTTCGGTGTGGTCATATTGGAGGTAGCAACTGGAAGAAGGCCTGTCGATGACAACGGTACTGTAGTTGTTGACAAGGTATGGGAACTGTGGGAAGAAGGGAAGGTCGTAGAAGCTGCAGATTCCAGGCTGAGGGGTAGGTTCAAGACTACAGATATGGAGAGATTGCTTATTGTGGGACTTCTATGTACACATCCAAACTTCCAAAACAGACCTTGTGTGAAGGAAGCTGCAAGAATAATACAAGGTGAAGCTCCACTTCCAAATCTACCCAAAAAGAAGCCCACTTTGAGGATGAGAAATTTGATGCTGGATTCTCTTGATAAAGTTTCTAGTTACGGTGGTAACGGTAGCAGTCCAGGTTTGGACGACGGTTACATGACGCCGAAAACACATTTTAGCTAGCCGCTGTAATAGGTACCTATTGATTAGTTTTTGTATCTGATGACCGTACATATCATAGTTGCCAACATGTGCTATAAACCGATTAAATCTGTGCAGTTTTAGTTGTTTGTACAACTGAATAACAGAATGTAAAATTCCAACAGTTTCTCTCCTGGAGTGCTGTTATCTTTGCATGATGTTCTTACACTGTCACACGGCCAATCCTTGAATGCACCTGTTCTGCTTTTTACATTTCAGTACAAAACTATTATCTTCTAAAAAGCATTTTCATCTTGTTACACAGGAAAATTCATAGATGCGGGCTTCTGAATAGAAGGGAAAGTAATATCTTATTAGACTATATTTACTAGTGAGGCTGTTGATACGACAATCAGAGTGCATTGGATTGGGAGAATGAAGAGGGATGGTTTAAACATCCCATCTATCTCCATGTTGCGCCACATTCAACTTCACTTAATATCCTCTGTTTAGCTCGTCATGTAGCCTTGATTTGGGATAGAAGTTGGACAGACGTGCTGCCAGCCAGAGTTTCATTACGTGATCAGTTCGGCATATTATGTCAGGTGCTGGCCATTAAGATCACAAGTGTATATAAATTAACAAGAAGAAGAGAACATGAAGTAACCTGCCATATCGGGCAAAGCCAACCATTACAGTAATCATTCTATTTCAGTTCCACTTTTGAAAATAATCTGTATCAAGTTTGCACCATGTAACTATTACAGAAATTAAATTTAGGGTTTTTTTCGAAAACCACCCGCCCAATAGGCCAATTTAAGCGAAACCACTCCTCCAATTTTTTTTAAAAGAACCACCCATTAATTGTAATGGTACTCAATCATGACACCCTTTGCACTGTTCCAGCGTTGACTGTCGTTAAACTCGCCGTTGACTCATCTAAATTTTAATTAAATGTCAAATAAATTTTAATTTAATTAATTAATTACTAATCTAATCACATCATTCATATAAATAAAACTGCATATTATATTATTAAATAAAAAATATTAATAAAATAAAATAAGCTTAAGCTAAATTTTTTTATAATATTATAAAATAAATAATTTAATATCAATCAAAATTTATATTAATTGATAAGTTTCAAATTGTGGTATGGTTCGGTTATGGTCTGAAATTATGACAATTATAATTATTATATATAAATAAAACTACAAGTTATATTATTAAATAAAACAAAAAATATTAATAAATCAAATAAAATAAGCTAAAAATTACAGTAATAAAAAAAATTAACATCGAAAAATTTAAATTAATTCATAAGTTTAAATTTAAATTATAAAAAAGGACCCAAAAATTATAAGATTAATCATAATTATATGTGAATAAAAAGATAAATTATAATGTTCCATAATAGGATTGTGAAAAACCACTTTAATGTTTTTTTCGTATTAAATGATTACGGTAGATTAACATTTGGTATGAGCATTGCACCGTAATGTCGTTAATAAATTTGGAAACATTACTACAGATAAAGTAATGAAAAACATCAGTGCATCAAACTAAGATTAAATTTTAGAGATGATGACCTTCTGTCATATAAAGTATATGTTGTTCTTCTCGAACAATTTCCTAATAAATGACAATATTTATTAATTTTTACGAGAGTATTTAAGAAATGAATTGTATCCTTTATTAAATATTTGCTAATGTAAATAAATAGTTGTAAGATTGTGAGATTAATCAAATCAGGTACTGAAATTATATTACCCCTTTCTTCCTAAATCACTATCATTTCTAATAATATTCGAATGCTGCGTTAAGCCGATCATTGCCTAAAGCGTGATCCATAATTGGATTGAGAAAAAAATACTTCCATGTTCTTCATAAATTAAACAAATCTCTATGAATTACCTTAATTGAACATTTTGTATAAACTTTGAACTCTAACTTTTTTAAGACGTTTGCTATATGCATCAACCATCGGTGTATATTGACGGTCAAAAAGACACATCTACCCTTCTTTAAGTTTTTACTATCTCACTATTTGAGGGGCATTTTAATAAACTTAGGCAAAGATAAAAAAACATAATAGATAAAATGATCATTGGTCGGCTGCATTGGGATTTTTTCTCTTTAATACCCTACCACGTTAAAATTGTGCAGTCTATTGAAATGATAACTAGCGTGCAAAAAGTGAATTTGTCAAAATGTTTAATACCCTACGTTATAAATCAAAACTTCAAGCAGATGATGTTTCAAAATATACAAGATAGTCGTTTACTCTTCAGCTTATCGTTCGTGAGACGTACATTTCTAATAAACATAAACTCAACACACATACTCCCTCCGTCCCATTATTAATGTCTCATTTTCTTTTTGGGTGTTCCAAAATTATCTTCCCATTTCTAAATCTTACCATAAATGAACATTTCTTCTTTAGTTTTTCACCACATATTTCTCATCTCTCTTCTTTTTTCACCATTTATTGTCTATCAAATCACTTTTTTCTCTTTCCATACCACACAACTGTCTTTTTTAATTATTTTTTCTTTAATTCCTTAAAAACCGTGTAAAAAATCAAATATGACATAAATTATGGGACGGAGGGAGTAGTAAACACTGGACACCCTATCGAGGATGATTTAGTTCAGTCAAATTGGCACACCTACAATCATCATCTCCAAACCGAGGAGGCAAAGCACCAAGAAACAGTTAAAAGAATCTTCTAGTTGTTTTTTAAAATATTATCTTATCCCAAATTTTAATCCGCACTCAGCTCTCCACTGTCTGCT
This sequence comes from Sedum album, assembly GCA_006409495.1. Taxonomy (NCBI): domain Eukaryota; kingdom Viridiplantae; phylum Streptophyta; class Magnoliopsida; order Saxifragales; family Crassulaceae; genus Sedum; species Sedum album. The sequence continues at coordinate 111,986 of QZGG01000157.1, read as the reverse complement.
GCTTTCAATTCTATCATACAGTCAAACTCAGCCACCTCTTCCATGTATAAAATAAAAACCAAGCATTAACCACACACACTTGCAAACTAGAGATGAGTAAACACTGCAGTGGTATCACTAGTAGTAATCTAACCTGCTGGTTCCTCCCGCTGCTCTTTCTTTTCAGCGCTTCCACTGCAGACGCAGCAGCCTGTCATCCAGATGACCAGTCCGGTCTCCTATCATTTAAATCAGCGATTAAGCATGATCCAACTAAAATGCTCTCCACGTGGATAGCCGGAACCGACTGCTGTACTTGGAGGGGAATCACATGCCTGACCAGCCCCCGCGTATCCAGCATCTATCTTGTCGCACCAGATGACAAACCCAGAGCATATTTAGCCGGCCAAATCTCCCCAGCCATCTCCAAAATCCGATTTCTCAACGGCCTCTATCTACTCAACCTCAAAAACATATCCGGCCGAATACCCAACTCTATCTTCTCCCTTCCATATCTCCAAATAGTCTACTTAGAAAACAACAAACTCTCAGGCCTCATTCCCGCCGCATTCGGCAATGTCACCAAACTCTACGCTCTCAGCCTCGAAGGCAACCGCTTCATTGGCCGCATTCCTACCTCAATCACCAACCTAACTAACCTTAACCAGCTCAAACTCGGCAACAATCTCCTCCACGGCCCAATTCCATCCACCATTAGCAACCTGAAATCCCTAAACCTGCTATACCTCCAAAACAACAAACTCACTGGCAACATCCCCGACATCTTCACACCATTAAAAAACCTCCAATTCCTAGATCTCTCCAAAAACTCATTTACAGGCAAAATCCCTAAATCAATCGAAACCCTAGCCTCAAAATTATACAAATTAAAATTAGGGCACAACAATCTCACCGGCCAAATCCCAAACTTCCTCAGCAAATTCAAATCCCTAGACACACTCGACCTCTCCAGCAACCGATTCACCGGCACGGTTCCCAAGTCGTTCGCAAAGTTGACCAAAATCTTCAACCTTGACCTCTCCAGAAATCTCCTAACCGATCCGTTTCCGAATCTCTTCGTCAAAGGAATCGAGTCGCTGGACCTCTCCTACAACCGGTTCAATCTCGGTTCGATTCCACAATGGGTTCAATCGTCGCCGATCATCTACTCGCTCAAGCTCGCAAACTGCGGGATTCGAATGCGGTTCGAGGATTTCAAACCGGTCGAGACGTATTTCTACGATTATATTGATCTCTCGGGAAACGAGATTACTGGGAGTCCGGTTCAATTTTTGAATCAAACCCAGTATTTGATTGGGTTTAATGGTTCGGGGAATATGTTGAAATTTGATTTGGGGAAAGTGCGGTTCGCTGAGACGTTGACTGAGTTTGACTTGTCGAGGAATTTAGTTTACGGGTATGTGCCGAAGTCGGTTGCGCGGCTGAAGACATTGAATGTTAGTTACAATCATCTTTGCGGGAAGCTGCCTGCCACGTCGTTTAAGGCTAGCGCTTTTGTTGGAAATGACTGTCTTTGTGGGTCCCCATTAACTGCCTGCAAGTGAACTGCATGTCTATATGTTAAGAGTACTTATTTTAACTATTTAACGAACAGATGATCTATTTCTTTTCAAATATTCAAACATTGAGTAACCCATTTGTATTGAGTTTATTTAATGCATTTTCATACTAGATGCGATTAAGATAAGTAGCAAAAGAAGACATAAGTGTGCTTTGAGTGTCATCAAATGTGTTTAGTCAGATGAAGTCTTGGTACATGAAGTTTGACTGTTTGAGAATTAAAATGTATATGTTGCTAGCTTTCGCATATATAGGAGAAGGAGATCCAAATGTGACTGTGTAAGCAATTCAATGTTTTTCATATATTAAATGATTTTTATTCGATTTTATCTTGATGGAATACCAGTTTGATATTTTCAAAATAATAAATGGACACCTTTGCTGGGCCAAGCAAGTAGCTTGAAGTTGAAGATGGGCTTTTAATAATAAAGCCCGTTATAATTGGGCTGAAATCCAAAAGCAAACTGCGGCTGCTTCAGCACGACACTTACGTTAGGGTTTTCTGTCGTGGCTGGATATTTAAAGACCGCGGTGAGCTTGATCTCTTGTATGTCTCTTCAACTCGTGCAGCTTTTGTTTCAGATATCGGTTTTTGTTATGGGGTTTTTTTGTTCTTTCATTTTTTGGCTATGATGAGATTTTATTGAAGTCATGCACCACTGATCAATTGATGAGAAGCTTGATAAATTTCAAATAGTGGTATGGTTTGGTTATGTTATGAAATTATGACAATTATAATTATTATATATAAATAAGAGAATGGATCAAATGAAAAGTGGTAGTTTGGTTATAAAATGCAAACAAATCTAGACCGTCCATTTAATTACATCTAACGGTTACAATAAAATCATATTAATTAATATATTTAATGATAAAAGGGCAATAATGGAAATATACTTTATAATATATTTTACAAATATACTAATTAGATTCAATCTCTTATTTTATGGTAACAAACATTCAAATCTATTAATTAATTAATTAATTAGGAAAGTCTGATTATCAATGACTTCCCCTTCATCATATTATCAACGACTTTCACTTCAGCAGAATTAATTAATTAATTAATTAGAAAAGTCTGATTAGAAAAGTCACTGCACTCGTCGTATGTTATGTAATATTTTAGTATATGTTCATTATTTGACTATATTTGATTCATGAATCATATTATAGCAAATCATGAATCATAGATGTCTTATAATTGCAAAGTTTAGTTTCTTATCTGTTTTTGTTACCATTGATGTTCCAATAGATTTATTTCAGTTTTTACGTATTTACACGGGTCTGTTTTCAAATTAATAATATTTTTTTCGTATGATCCATGCATTGTACACCTTTGATTCATGAATCATAACATAGCAAATAATGAATCATGGGTTTCATATTATAGGTAACATTATTTATAACAGTTAATGAATCATATAACAACAAATGATGAATCATATGCACTTATAATTCACTATTTCATCAAAATATGTATCTCTTATATCTCTAATAAGTGATATTACAACGATGTCAACTCGTTTTTTCAGTAAATGTTTGTCTCCCCCTTCTACTCTTGCTCCTACATTCTGTTGCAACACATAAAAACAATCAATAATCAACGAGTGATAATATTTATTCGCAAAATATTTATGTACAGAATCTGAAACATGATTCTACGCATGATTCATGATTTGCTGCAATATGATTCATGAATCATATGTGGTCAGATACTGAATCATGCGTAAACGAGTGTTAATAAACTGAAATAGTAAGCGACTTACCATATTTCTACCCAAATCTTCTTGGAATTATTATCGCGGCGATGTCGCGACCTGCAAACATAAAAGACTTTGAAAATCTACATGACATGTAACCAATCGATACACAAACCCAACGTTACCGACTTGAGGTTTCCAAAAGCAATGTAGGGTTTCAAAATCGCCTAATGAGAGTGAGCTAATGATGGTTTGGGGTGTTCACACATTGGCTCGGATCTGAATTTTTGGTTTCGTCGATTTGTGAAATCAATGCTCAAATTGAATCAAAATTGAATCTAAAACCATGATTTTAGGGATCTCAAAACGATTTAAATTTTAGCAATTTCAAAACCGATTGATTTTTGGTTTTTTTGGACTAATCTACCCTTCCTGAGTTTTTGAAATCAAAATCTCGTATTTAATGTTTCAATTAATTATATTTCGACCCCAAAATCAATAGCCGTCCGATCTGATTATTTAATGATCGAGATCTGTTTATATTTTATAACCAAAAGTTGCTTTTCACACGATCCTTACTCAATAAATAAAACTATAAGTTATATTATTAAATAAAACAAAAAATATTAATAAATCAAATAAAATAAGCTAAAAATAATACAGTAATAAAAAATAAAATAATTTAACACCAACCAAATTTAAATTAATTCATAAGTTTAAATTTAAATTATAAAAAAGGACCCAAAAATTATAAGAGTAATCATAATTATATGTGAATAAAAAGATAAATTATAATGTTACTAAAAATATTTCTATATTAAAATTAACTAAACTAAACAAAAAATGTTTATATAAATATATAAATAAAATATAATTCCGAATATAATGTTAATAAGATTTTAAATTTTATAATTATAAAAATTGATTTGGCCACATTCCCAACGATATACAAATAATAATTATTTTAAAATATTTAGTTGAACATAAACATGTGATTATAAAAATTAAAATATAATATTGGACGGTTCTGCTTTTTAGAAATTGTCTTTTAGATGGATGATGTGATTAGATTAGTAATTAATTAATTTAATTAAGATTTATTTAAAATTTAATTAAAATTCAGATGAGTTAACCGCGAGTTTGATGATAGTCAACGCCGGAATAGTGTCAGGGGTGTCATGATTGAGTACCGTTACAATTAAGGGATGATTATTTTAAAAAAAATTGGAGGGTGGTTTGTCTCAAATTGCCCTATTGGAAGGGTGATTTTCGGCAAAAAAACCCTTAAATTTAATAATATCCTCAAAAAAATCAAATGCATTTTGCGAAATCTTAATCTAGGATAACTCGGCTATTGTGAGTGCATTAAACCTGTCTATCTGTGGCTTTATTTTTTATTATTTACAGAGGGAGGCAAGATATGTGGGTTAGCCTTCGCAACCTCTCCTTCATTTTCTGATGTGGAACTGCGGTCACCTTCTGTTTTTACATCAACGGCTCTGGGATCTTTATCACGAGTAACCTTACTTGATGATACTTCTATCTGCTCGTTACTCACATTTTCTTTTTTGACATCAACGGCAATCACTTTCTGTATAACAGTTTCTAGCTTCTCTAGCCTCTCTTTTACCTCCAGAATCTGTGCTTCAGGACCTCTTAATTTCTCCTCTGCTGCAATTCTGGCAAACTCTTTTGCCTTCTCTTCCTCTTCAGCTTTTCGTTTTATTTCCAACTCCTGAGATGTTTTAATAAAATCATTAAAACATGTTGTAATCTAATTTGAAGTAATAAAAAATAACCATGACATAAAACTAAGGCAAACATATGCCAGCACCGACTGAACCCGTTTTCAGTCAATATGGCGCTCAGTAGGGTTCATCTGAGAAGACAATCGTGACTCTCGTAGAATCTTTCAATAATATTTTTAGTTTATCTAGTGTTCCTATTGGTTTAACTTTTTAAGCAATGGAGAAAATAAAAATAATACAAAAAAGTTTCCCTTAAATTACAAATAGTCATAAAACTAGCTAAATGAGTCTAACGAACAAGTAGAATGTTTAAATACAGAAATCAAGCTAGAAGTGTACTAAAACCTCAAAGCTCATCATGCAAGAGAAAGACATATTACCGCCTCCATTTTTCTCATTTCGCGCCGAGAATACATAGCCACAAGATATACAGCTGTCACGAGAAAACAAAGATAAACATGAATTAGCAAGCAGAAGCCTGTCAATTAGCACAACCGCTATGAATAATCAATTCAAATGTATAATAAGAGAATTAAATACCAAGTGATGGCAAACAGCAAAAAAAGAGTTGCACCAAATGGAAGTCGAGCCTGATCAGAAAAAGGTTAACAAGTTTATTTCCATACAAAATTAGAGACATTTGGACTTTGGACAGGCCAGCAAAGCTCATTTTCACCTGACCAAAAGCATTCAATGTTTATTTTCAGTTACTACTAAAAGTCACATATTCAATCAGGAGTAAATTCAGAGAAATCTTTTCTCCCAGAACATAATGGCAGATGAGAGTAGGAAACCTTATTCATACATAGTTCAGGCGTGAAAGAACTCATAAAAGTGAAACCATAAAGATCAAAAGAACACACTACATTTCAGTTAAATGTCACTGCCGCAGAAATTTCAAAATATTCATAATCCCATTATCGGAAGGGCATTCAATCAAAAGAAGAGCAGAAGCACATTGACATGGGCTTCTGGCTCCATTGCTACAAATAATAGTATTTGATAAATACTCATGTTTTATTAGTCAGTAAATAATGTGCAACTTATCAGATTGTTTACCATTTATCGAACTTCAAGCTCTTACCTTCAGCATCAACTCATCAGGTCTTTACATGCGTAGAAACTTACAACAATAAGTTTGTGTATCTATAGACAACAATATGGCTTCCTCGGGTTCGGTAGGTACTAAATTTTTTCTAACACAAAAGATCCCATACTAGCAATGAAAAACAAATCAGACAATGTCATCTTCATTTTACAATGAATAATGGACCCTCAGTTAAACACACGGACGATAATATTTCAGACATTCGTAAGTTGCTACAATGGAAAAATCAGCTAAATATTTACCCAAATTTCTTCCTTTTAGGAGGTACTGTAAGCATAATCTTAGTAGCAGTCATGAAATCAAGATTTTCCAGCTGCTTGTACGCATCCCGTCTTTTAGCCGCCTCTTCCATTTCCTCCTCACTATTTCCATTTTGCCACTACACAAGGCTCTAAAATCCGCAATTTGTACCGGCCGTCTCGCTATCCTTAACCAACACTCCTTATACTGAATCAGCCGACGCATGATTCTCAGATTTTATCAATCGCAACGAAGCTGTTAGTCATAAAAGAGTCTCATTTCTCAACCGAAGAAATTGACTGATTAAGAATCGATGTTGCCTTCGGTTGACCGACGGCACAAAAATCGACAGGAAGGTCAGCGGCGGATTTAGGGTTTGAAATCTGCGTTTAAGCATAATTGTTGAATCAGACGATTTTACCCTTGTCTTGTAATTCAATTGAAACGCCCATACGACGCCGTCTAGTTAACCTTAACGGTTTACTTCAATTGTCATAAGTAACTTTAATAGTGATTTAAGCATAAGTTTGCATTGAAGATGAAACTAAAACATCCAGAGTCATGTTCAAAAATCTTATCAAAATGTTGTATCATAAAAGGTCTAGTTGAAAACATAAGAAAACAAGTAGAGCAAGAACACCAAGGCGGAAACTTCAGTCTTAAGCTTTGACGCGGCCGTAGAACTTCTGTTTTTCTTGGGTGGTCTGGAAACGACCGTGGCCAAACTTGGATGAAGTGTCGATGAACTTGAGCTTGATCTCTTCAAGAGCCAAACGGGAAGTCTGCTTGAGAAGGGACTGACGAAGAGTCACCACTCTCTTCTTGGGTCCAACACAGCATCCCTTGATCATAATGTAATCTTCCTTACAATACCATAGTGGGGGAATCCACCCATAGGAGTAATATCCTTTCAGTCCTGAAATATCAAAACAAAAAACAGTGAATTCAAGTATGACCATTCATACAATGATGATTAAGGAATAGAGTTTTGGTGACAGCCTACCTGTCATACTCGGTGTCAGCTGTGTGACTCTCCTGGGCTGACTTTCCAAGCTTGTAAATCTTCTTGTTCATTTCAGTACGGTGATGGTAACCATTTTGACCAGCACGGGCGACAGTGTAGGAAACCCTAGCAGGATGCCATGCTCCAATACAAGCAACCTTACGTAGACCTCTGTGAGTCTTACGAGGTAGACGAGTCACACCCCAACGGGTGACAACACCTTCATAACCCTTACCCTTTGTGACCCCAATAATGTCAACCATTTCATCCTTCTGGAAGACAGCATCAATTGGGATCTGCTTCTCAAAGAAACTGTAGGCAAAGTCCACCTTCTCGGGAATAGTTCCACCATTGATCTGGATCTCCATGAGGTGAGCTTTCTTTTGCTTCAAACCCTTCATTTTCCTGATCTGAATTTTATAAAAGAATAAAATGTCAATCGATGAAGAGGTAAAAGTATAATGGCAAAACAGCATTTATAAAAGGCATGTAATTGTAACCTGGGTGTGAGCTAGCACTCTGACAACAGTAGCGTACTTCTTAATTTTTTCAAGTTGAGCCTGGACACTCTTCTTACCCTCATCGGATTCAAATTGCTTAGCATACTTGGTGAATGCCTTCTTCTTAGATTTGACCCAGTTCTTGTAGAACCTACGCTTGACTTCCTCACTGAGATGCTGAGCCCAGACGGTGTTCAATGATCGCAGACCACGTGGAGTCTTGACATAACCAACAACTCCAACAACAACCATAGGTGGAGTCTCAATGATTGTGACAGCTTCACAAGTCTCCTTCTTGTGAAGTTCTACACGCAATATTCATATAATTACTACAACATCTATCACGAGCCAAATTATGTAACCGAAAAAAAACGAAATTAAAAATAAACTTACTAGATCCTGGCTTCTCGACATCTCTGACAATGTGCGTCATACCGGCCTTGTATCCCAAAAAGGCAGTGAATTTTGGTGGCTTGGTTTGGTCATCCTTGGGAAAAGCCTTCACTGCGTCACACAAAAACATCCTTATAACCTTTCATATCCATTCACTTAAAGGTCTGTAACCACCTAGAAAATCAACAATCACCACACAAAACATCTGTTTCGATATCTATAAAATACTAAAACAAAAGATATTTTCTATAAGACTGTAACACACAACGTCAATTCACAACAAACATTCTTAATCAATGTATAAAAAGCAAAATTTACAGTAGTATGAGAACATATCATATTGTCGATTAATGCAACATTTAAATAAAAAGATTAGCGATGAAATGATCCAAGTGTAAACAGATGAGTCGGATACTAACCCTTGCCCCTCATTCGGGAAGCTCTCTTCCTCGGAAGGAATCCAAGCGAACCATGACGTGGGTGCTCAAACTTCCTGTGCGACATCCTACACCCAAAAAAACATTAACAAATATAATCCACGCAATACAATGAGAGACTCATAAACAGACTTACCTGAGAGAGCTACGGCGCGGTACTTCCGACAAAAGATCCAACACGAAGGTGGCTTTGTCTTATAAATACTCTTACGGAAATCAAAACCCTAGTGAGGATTAACGAACTCGATGTTTTGTTGGGCCGACTGTCGGCCCAGTTATTCTCCGGCCCAATTGATTCCTTTACTACCAAGTTTTTTGGTTCAAGAATTTTGAGGCACAATGAATGAATGAAATGGATTGATGGGAAGCTGGAGGAGATTACTTCATATAGAGAATTTGATCTTTTTGCAGTTTTGTTTGGATATGATGACATTGGCATGAAGCTGTTCAAGTATTTCTTCACTAATTTTTTAAGCTACCGGAAAATGTCGTTTTTATACGATGAAAGAAACACGAAGACTGCGTTCAGTTTCATCTCACTTTATACTTCTTTTTATATAAACATAAAGCAATTTGGCATACAAAAGTACTTGGGAGATTTTTAATATTTCATTGTATTTTTACACAACATCATGATACAACCTGAAACAGGTTACAGAACACGAACATGCGGAAATATAAGACTTTGTATCATAAACCTTCGGAAAGCCATAAGATGCGCACTGTCACACACACACACTTATTTATACACTAGTGTGATAGTAACTGGCACGGATCACACACTGGAGGCATAGCTTACTTGTCTATGAGATGTTTCAGAATATATGGTGATGCTTTTTTCCATGAGATTCCTCATCTTCTTTCTCGTCCTCTTTCTTCTCATGATGTTCGTGGAATGCTAATCCTCCTTCAGCTACTGCCACTGCCTCAGCTATTTTACTCTCCATTTTGTGCCTGTGCACATGCTCCGGATCCTTCTCTTCTTCATTCTTTTCATGCTATGCAATCATAGAACAAAGTTCAAATCAAAATAAGTCTTCATTATTAATTCAAGTATATTACCATACTAAGTGGTGTGAAAAATGGTTACCCTAGCAAAAGCTGCAGCAGCTGCAACACCAAATTCATCTTCATGCTCTTTATGCTTGTGGTGCTTCTCCTCTTTCGCGTAGTCCTCTTCCATTTCAGGCTGATCTTTGTCCTTGTGGTTGAAAAAGTGGTGGTGTTTCTGCTCTTCTGCCATGATGACTTCTGATATTGTTACTAATGTGGGATGGATGGCAGTTAGGATGGAATGTGGTTTTTATAGAGGACATTAAAGCTCGCTTCGATACTATTTTCATTTTGGAAAAAATTCTCATTTCTGATAAAATGTAAATTATGTGGACAGCAGGTGATCTTTGCTACTTTTTTGGAATCAGTTTATGTCCGAATGACACCTTATTTTTGCTTTTTACGTGTACATAAATCGATTGTTTGCTTTCATGGTCTACAGAAATAATTGATTCATTTTTGATAAAAGACGGATTTTATTATTGAACGCCTCGAATTCAAGTGCCTCAAGTGCAGGGCATACGGTTCTGAATGAGAGACTGGAGGGTGTATCTACCTGTTTTAATAGCAAGATTAATTACTTGCCACTCATGAAAATATGTGATGCAATCTTGTATATCCATGAAACACATCAAATGGCATGGACTAGAAACTAACGGTCTTCAGATAGATTGATTAATTTTTCTAGTTGCAAATCAACATCATGAAAACTAAACTGTCGGCAAGAGCATATACTCCTAATCAATGGAGGGCATATTCATTTTCAGATATTAGTATCCAAATGGTCCACACGAATGACTAAATACATGAACAAAGTTACAAGTGTCTTGGTCACAACCATTTCTTGGGCAAAGATACTTAATTTATAGAACTTGGAGGCATCCTGTTCTCAGTGGCAACTTGATGGGCTAACCCAAAATGCAGAATGTGAAAATGTTCATACATGTGGAAAACTTTCGCAAACGAACATGAAAACACCAAGATTACATATGCATCACACCTCAAGACTTTGTGGAAGGAATGAACCAGGAGGCAAACAGAACAGTAACTAGCCATCACTCGTCAGAGTAAAGGCTAAAAGAACAATAGTCAGGGTGAAGAATATAACAGCGCAAGGGAACAGCCACATGACCTTGCTCTGCCTGCTACACTGGCGCGTATCTTCACTGCTCAACTCAACTTCCTTTAGAAGCTCCCTGACTTCATCTATGTCTGCATCTTTTGCGGCTTGGAATAGTCTGCCTTGAATTTTTTCAAGCTTCAATAGTCTCAAATCTTTAATTTTATCCTTCGGAGGCCACAAAAAGCCTGTCATCCTCCAAAGAAGAATACCAACATAAATAGCCACAACACAGTCCACTGTATAATGATGGCGCTCCCTTATCTCCCTTTGCGCACTGTGAGCCACAAGCAGCCATATCAGAACTGAGGTGAAACCTCCATAAGCTTCCTGAGATGAAAACCTAGGTCACTTTGAGGACTATTAAATGAGTTGATATTATTTCAAATGAATTCCAAAAAGGAAGGCATACAGTCCAGGCCATGGCTGTCAATACTGCAACAAGCATGTGACCACTATACAATAGATCATTACATCCTCCGCCGGCTTTTTTAAGAAGTCCATACCAAGTAGGTCCTTCAGAAGCTGTGGGTCGCAAGAAATCAATAAGAAAACTCATGACGCCCCAGTTTGGGCGGTAGTCACCGAGGTACTCTCCATTGTCAGCTGCGGAAAAGTGAACAACAATTGTAAACAAGTTCTATGAAGCTTAAAAGGAGAATTATTAGAAAACACCAGCCAAATTGTGGGAGTAGTCATAGCTTAACAAAAGTATGTTAACACTGAAATTCATTCAGTATGATTACCCATGAAAAAATCCTAAGGCAACTTCATAGATACACCCAAGTCAATTATACATGAAAACCATTGTTGAATTCACCCAAGTCTAGCAAGTCTAGCTCAACTGGAAACTACTTGGGTTTGAATCCAAGAGGTCTCAAGTTCGAGTCTTTGCAAAGACATCTAGGCCCCCGAGGCCACCTTAGCTCCACCTAGGCCTCCAAGGCCACCCTATCTATATGTAATGTAACTCAAAATATGAATAAATTTTTTTTTAAAAAAAAAAATTCACAGCATAATCATCAAAACTTCTTGTTGATCCAAAAGATTCCATGAAATATACCTATGTAAATATATCTACATGCTACGCATGATCTTGGGAAATTATTTCTATAAACAATAGCTCTAGTCTCATTTTGGTTAAACCTCTTCTAATACGAGAATTCAAAAATACTAACGTCAGATTTTCGTCTCAAAATGTTTTAACTTAGCTGGAAAGTACACATTTTTGGCTTTCGAGGCGGATCACCGGAATTTGCCTGTTATCTAAGTGCAACTCCAGAGAGCCACGACTCCTAGCAAAAGATATCTGAACATATTTTATGGTGCCGTGCTACAGTTCTAAGACCATTTTCTTATACTCCCAGTTTATGCTGTTTTTTGACGCATGTCTAACAGTTTCATGGTAAAATGATACTCTTTTCAAGACTCAAGGGGAAGCTGAAGCTCAACTAGAATGTAGTCTTGGGTCTTGAAACTTTATTTAACCTACCTCGTAACTTGCAAGTTCTAAATTAAAGACGTGAAATCATTTAAGAAACCTTTTTAAACTGATGATTTGCAAGTATATTTTTCGTGGTTGTCCAAAATTACAACTGAAGCAGTGAAGCCCTAAGAAAAAAGACAGAGCAAAATGTAAAAATTAAGAACGTACCGTACGCTATATCCTCATTTATAACCTGGCGAACTGCATCAGCTTCAACATACGGCATATAATACTTCTGAGCCCAGCGATGAGGATACGCAGGAACTCTAAACCGATACAAAGCACACCAAGGACGAACAGATGGCAATATAGTGGATGAAAAGCTTATAGCACGTAGAAGCCTCCCAACACCCATGGTAAACATATACCTAGCACCTAGTCCAAGTCCAGGAGCTTTAACAGAGTCGAACAATACAGAAAATGCCAGCATGATGAACAACATTAAATAATGATGTAGCCCAACTATGCTAGCTCGCAGTAAATTCGTTACTGGAAGAGGCATTTTCTCAACCAGCGACAGAAGCACCCACTGGCCAGTATCAGGTAATGGATGTGTGCCTCCCTATCAAATAAAAAACATAAAGCTCATAAGTCATTCATAAGAATCCACCAAACTCAGATACATTATCATATCACGACAGATTAAATACTACTGCCTCTGTCCTTATTTGTTTACACAAATCGAAAAATTTGCACCAAAAATATAAAGTGAGGGGTTGAAAATGAATTGTTTATACACAAATATTATGAGACAGAAATTACAATGTTTTCAAGTATCGCGCACCAGATTTTCGTAAAGCAAGATAACAACCACATTACACAGCTTGATTTCCAAAAAGCTAAGATTACAACAAAAAAAGCAGACATTGAATTTACCGATGCCAATCGAGGCCGAGGACTGCCGTAACGGATCGAACTGACAGAGCTTCAAATAGCAAAGCCGCAAGCATGAAAATCATGGAAGCAAGGAAAGGAAGAGCAGACCGGAGTTCAATTGACCAGTGTTTATAAAAAGGGACACGTATTACGACAATTAGGGCTAGAAACAACCAGAGAGTTGGCTGCAAACGCTCGTGCCAGATCGGCGATATGTGTCGTAGGTAATCAATTGTTAAGTATGACATAGCGGCTAGACCTAGACCGCCGGATCTGGGCAACCGCCATGTCATGGTGGTGGAACGGGAAGCGCTCAAGTGATGGTCAAAGTGTTGCGTTGACCGAGTTGTAGTGGGAATTTAAGAGTGCGAGTTGAAGCGATCGTTAAAAGGGTTTTAACGTTTTGACGCTTCATATCCGTATTTAGTGGCATAAAACAGAAGTACTGAAAACATGTGTTAAGTGTTTTTTCATACGGAAATACACTTAATTTTTGTGATATAACAATTGATCTCGATCGTTGATTAATAAAACACGAAACCAAAACCACACAAGTAGAATAAATAGTACTAGAGATTCAATTGTTTTGAAGACTGTCTAATACTCTTCTTCTGATATTACTCACTGTTTTTGGACGCTTCATGGGCTCGGTTTTAGAGAATGGTGTGATGTTTTCTTTCATCGCATTCGGCAGTTGTTGATGTACCGTATTCAACAAGTGTGTGTCCAGTGTACTGTTTGTCTCCAAAGATGTTGTTTCTTGGTTAGCCAAACCTGCAAGTTCATCAAAGTGTTATATGAACTGATAGTAACATTAACTATAGCTGATTTACAGATATGCATACCATGAGATGAATCGGAGATTTCAGCTTCAAGGTTGGAGCTGGATAAGATTTGTGGATTTAACACGCTCATAATGCCTTGGCTTTTATTATCATTGTTTACAGAGTTGATGTTTGCTTTTTGTTCAGTGGAGTGGTGAACATTTTTCTTTAATGTCAGCGCATTAGCACCAGCAATGGCAAGAAGGCCAGCTGTGGTTTCACTAGGCGCGGCTGGCTTGAGGGGATCCTGCACATCTGCACAAAATCCATAAACTTATAAAAATGTTAACAGAAATTATGTGTAACAACTAACATGACAATGTCTGTGCATGCATTTTATACCAAGTTAAGCAAATTATTTACAACTTAAACAAATACAAGCCTAGAAAAATAGAGGAACCTGACAGTTCTAACTGAAATATTAACCATGTCGACTTCACAGATGTAAATCAACAGAAAATGAAAAAGAAACTCATCACAAAAATATTAATTTGATCTTAAGTTTGAGACACAACCTAAAATAACTAACTCAACTAGTTTTCATTATTCACCCGTTCCTGATACCATAAAACTCTGACTAACTTATCCAAGTAATTTGGCATTACTTTAATCGTACGCAATGAATTAGATGAAAGCTGTTTGATGGCATGAAAAATAGATAATACACAGAGAACCAGGGCACCATATGAATTTACACGAACACCTCAGTCATACTCACTCCAAGAACCAACTCCAACTGTAAAAAGTCACGGGATGCAAAGATTACCTGACATAGATTGATGTGAACTGATTTCTCGTGTCTTTTTAGCGGAGCTTATGACTTTCGAGCCTGTGCAATTAATTCATCTGGAGAAGTTTGAATATAGGTAGGAGAATTGACAAAAGATTTACCATTTACAAAACCAGATAACCCATGTTCATTGGAACATCTGACTGCCAAAATGTCTTCTTGATAGTCAGGCTGGTTATCTTTAGTAATTAAGCCGGCAACTTCATCAAAAGCTGCAACGTCATGAATATGTTCCCCTTGTCCTTCGCAGGGAGCAGCATACACTTCTACATCTACACCAGCGATATGTATGCATTCATCCATACTGACATTTCTTCCATAATCAGTTTTAATAGGAACTTCAAAATGGGTCTCTACATTTGAGTTCAGATCCTTTTCTTTTGTGTCATCATCACTCATAGAACTCTCTACCATTACTTTCTCTTCACTGTTTCTCCATTCAAAATAGTCATCAATTTCCCGCAACAGTCCATCGAGTTTCTCAAAAGAAGGAAATTCAGCACAGCTTGTGCTTCCCTTAGCTGTTCCAACATCATTGAAAGATACACATATATCTTTGCTTGTGATAGTTTCCTTACAACCAGTGCAATTTTTTATACCATTTTCTTCACAAGCATCTAGATCAACTGTCATCATATCACCAATCACTGTTTTGGTTTTGTACTCGGAATTTATAACTCCCTCACTGTCTGACTGCTTTAATATAAAGTCTGCATCATGGCTGCTCACAAAATCCATTGAAGACTCTTCAGCATTATCCAAACCACCGGGAGCGCAATGAGTTTGTTTGTATTCCATTTCTGGAATTGCATCATAATCTTCAACTCTATGCAACACTTCTGTGATCGGTTGCTTTACTCTGTTTCCAATTGAAGGATTCATCTCCCCTTCTCTTTTACCTATGGAGCATTCATCAACATTACTCTCATCCATAGCGTCTGCACCGCTAGCAGAGGCCTGGTAGGCCATAACATTCTCAGGGCATGTGAGTTCACTGAGGGTATCAGCGCAGAGGGCTTCTTCTAACTGAACAGATGTATTAGTGAGATTCCTTGACGGGGTCTTTACAATGCAAGAATCAATTATTTCCTCAGGCTGGGTATTTTCAGAGTGTAACAATGATAACCCGGTCATTTCCCTATATTCAAAAGTGATCTCCTTGCTTATACCATGGCTAACTCCCATCAATTCGCCAACATCATTTGTGTTATGTGTGCCTCTGTCTACAGTTAAATACTCAACTGAGGATGAACTGTGTGCCAGAGTAGAATAATCCACTGCATCCGTAGTTTCTGCATTTCTGTCAGCTAAAGATTCATGAAAAGTAAAAGGTGAATCTGTAGCATTATTCTCTGAATGATCAGCCTCTGCATCCGTGGCATGCAATGTTATACACACTTCATCTATACATGCATCATGCCCATCTTGAGCAAACTCTTTTTCTGGTGCAACAGTGAGTGCCATGCCGGCATCATTAGTGAATGGCATGCTAGCAAAGTGCAGGAGACTATCATTTGTTTCGTTGTCACTCACTTCAGCTTCTACTGCATTATCATCCATCCTTGTACTGACATATACAGTTGAGTCTACTCGTGGGTGATATTGTGGTTTGAGAAGTTTTCTTAACTGAAATGCCCGTACTTCTGCAGCGTAAAAAATACTAGATAAAATAAAGAAAGATCTGCTTTGAATTATAGATGACCTTAAAATACTCCGAAACAGCAAATAAACAATATTTTCTCATGTTTACACTCTTGATTCCAGTCAAAAGCAGACTCTTTCAGAAAGTGGTCAGAATATGAAGACAAATTCACTACTCCAGCTTTGTTGGCAAATTGTGAACAAAAAAATTACCTTGGAAAAGTGTGATAACCTATTTTAAAATACAGTAGACACCATATAAAAGTAGTACCTTCAGGATCTAACTTTGCTCCGATATTTAGCACTCCATCCAGTTTAAGGGCATTAGTTTGGTGACTTTGGTCATCTGATACTCTTTCATTTCTTCTCTTGGCATGACACAGTACATTAGAAGTCGGCCCATGTTCAGGAGTCACCCTAACCAACTCCAAATTGCAGTTACTATCTGGATTTCCTACAAAAGAAACATCACTTGAAATTTATTGAGGATTTTTGGCCAGATTAGAGTTGAAAAGGTTACAAAATAAAATATTCTCACAGTGGATCATTAATTGTATAATAGGAATGAGAGGTGTGATGGAAGCAAATTAACAAACAAAGCCATTAACAATAGCAAATGTATAAGAGTTAGAAGTTGCACCTTCTGCATTCAATAGAGTGAAGCATTGATCTTGTTTACTTGCTAAAGACAGGTCATCTGAAGTTGTTTCATATTTCATAGTGTCACCACACAAATGTTTAACAAACTCAGATCCGGACATATACAGAATCAACTGACTTTCTTTGATCCCAATCCTATCTTGATCTCCAGTTACTTTGTCCTCGTAAGACCTAGATTGCATGATGCTTTCCTCATTGTGAAACGCAAATCTTGCCTCCGTAGAGTTTTCAGAACCACCACTTGAAATTTCCTTGAAATCGTCATCAACCATGTTTTGTTTCATGGGCATATTACCCCATATCTTTCCGCAAGCATCATCCTTTGAAACTACTTCTGAACATCAGAAATAAGACACCAGTTCAGGTTAGTGACATGTTTGATAATCTAGAAATTGTAAAAAGGCTAGCAAATTGAGGCCATGTGTTAGAACCCATGCACAGTACCTTTTGTGATAGGCCAGTCATTTGTAACCTCACACACATCTTTGCCCTTAGTTGGGGATTTTATATGACACTATTTCAGCTTCCTTAAAATTACTAGCGTCCAGTTCTGGTACACCCTCAGTTCGTACACGCTTACTTATTCTTGTATCAGATGGCACTGAAGTTTCATAAGCATGCTTATTGTTAACTACAACATGTCTCTCTCCTTCCTCCGTTGACACTTCATCTCCATTGCATCCTACATGTGAAAAACTATGAGAAAATGAATTTGAGAACTCTGAAAGATTATCTGGTTCTTCGAACCCATGGCCTCTTTGAAATGGATCAGTAGTTAAAGTTTCTATTTGAAGCAAGGCACTATCACAAGCAGTGATCAGAGATTCCCCAACTGCAGGAACACTGGAAGATTTTGTCGGGTTTATAACTGAGGCATCCTCAACTGTGGATATGGTGGACTCTTTTACTTGTAGAGCTGCATTGGTCAAAATACTAGCTTCCACAAGCTCATCATGTACATCGGAGCAATTAGCAGAGCAAGTATCAATGTTGACTACTTCAGTGATACTGACTAAGCAATTGGAATTCACATCTTTTAGTTCTGACACATCTGTCTTATTTCGTAAATCATTTCTTCCAAGGCAACTCTTAACAGACTTGCTATTGCTAACTCCCTTTCCCAATATTGCTGGTCTTTTTCTAAATTTGTGATGCTTTTCCGCACAACCAAATTTCTTAGGAAGCTGCCCAGGGTCTTCCAATAAATCACTTTTGGAGCAATTGCGTGTAAGATTCGTTGTGATAGCCTCCAAGCGACATTCTATCTCGTCAGTTATTGTTTGCTCCAATGGCCGATTTATTAAATGAGAAACAGTAGGCAAGGAGTTTACATCAGCCAACCCCAGTGCTTCATATCCATCTTTTTTGTGTTTTGATCTTTGTAGAGGCTCAACCAATGGCAACTCTAAGCCTGAGCTTCCACAAGTCTTCTGATGTTCTCTGCCTGAATCGACATCTAACACAGCAACAAAAGAAGAAATTGGTGCAGATAATTTACACCTCAATCCAAGCATACAATCGTCCATTATTTGACTAACATTCTCCTCTCCCTCTCTTGCCAATGTAATCTCTTCATCACTATCAAGAATCACTACTGGAAATTCATTTTTTAGCCGCCTTTTCTCCCCTTTTTCAAGGACCCCTGCACTTTTTCTCTTCTGTTTTCGTGGCATATTGGAAACATTTTTCATGGCCACCCTGCTAGACTTTCGTTGCGGCGCTTCAGCGTGAACAGTGTTCTTCTGTCCTGTCAACGCATTATTTTTAATAACAGGCCTAATTTCATCATCAAATTCCATGATTGATGTGTCATCTCCCTTTAACTTTCTTTGAGTACGAGTTCTCCTTGGAACTTCAGCAGCACTAATAATTTCAACTATAGGTACTGAGTCTAAGCTATTCACTTCAGCAATTGTACAAACGCTTCCTGAAGTTACGTCATTTCGAACTACAAATGTCCCATCAAACTCTTTTACACTACCTGCATCAGTCTTAACAGAATCAACAATACCGGAATTTCTACGACTCTCTTTCTCTCGAGCCTCGCTAGCAGCTTTTCCACCTGTTTTTACTCTCTTCTTAAGAGGGGGCGACACAATCACAATTGATTTTCTTGATCTCGTCACTCTAACTTGTTTACTTAATATTTCTTCAGATTCATATCCTGCATTTCCTACCGCAATATGTTCATCAGTCTTCGTCAACGTCAGTCCATTATTTTTCACACCCCTCCTCCTAGTCGCTCTTACTCTTCTTGCCTCAGCTTGTTCCTGCTCCACCGCCTCCGTATACGTATCCACAAACTCATAAACTTTATTTTCAGGACTAAACCTAACTGTCTTCTTAACTTTAACATGCTCAGTTTCATGGCTTGTACTTTCTAGTTCTCCCGCACTACGTTCATCAATATTTGTCAATGTCAGTCCACTCCTAGTCACTCTGCCTCTTCTTGACTCAGCTTTTTCCTTAACCACAGCTTTCATAGACATATCTACAACCTCATGCACACCATTTTCGGGACTAAACCTAACTTTCTTCTTCACTTCAACTTCCGCATTCTCAAGTTCACCCGATCTCTCCTCCTCTAGAGCCTCCCCGCCCTGCAAAATCAAACCACAACACAAACTTAGAATTACAGGAAAAGTGTTATCAGGAAATCAAATACCAAAATCAATTGCGGAAATCAAGAGGGGAGAGAATGATTGTACCAACCTTGTTGATACACAAAGAGAGCCTTTCAGCCATCTCGGCATTTTTGAGATTGGCAGGCACGCCGTGCTTCTTGCACAATTTCTGCAATTGCTTTCTCGTCATCTTCAGAAAATCCTCCATCTTGAAAAACCGTAACACACAAAAAAGCCAAATTTAAAAACTGGAAATGCGAGAAGATCAATCAAGCGAGTAAAACCATTATTCTATTACAAGATCAGTCAGGCGCTTTGCTTCCGCCTTCCGCCACACTATTGGCGTATGAGAGAAGATTGGATCGGAGCGTGGAAACGTTGCAATTTGAATTTCAAATCTGCGATTCCCGCGCGTTTTTAATTGAAATATTCACCTTTATGGTTTGACTAGGTATTTTGGTTCAATTTGAGATTTATTCAAACCGAGTCACAACATAAATCAGACCAAGTCTTGAAGTCGACCAATTGGTAACAATCACACAAATAGATGTGAAAATTACACTTATAAGATAGCAAGGCTTTGAAACACAGCATCAGCTACCAGCGTGCCTACAAGAGCAGTCTTCTAGCGAACACATGGAGTTTCCCCATTATGACTTCCATACAACATTTGCCATTTATTACATGGAACCCACTTTCATTGGTCAAACAGAATAATATAGCACAACTCTATAAACAACGCTTGTTTGAATACATATTAGTGTTGACATATTCACCTTCAGCGAGAAACTTCATCTTTCTTCACACAGTGGCTAGCTATATTTGTACTTGGGCAACTTGAAACCTACTAGTATATAGCCTACCATTCCCATGAGTTTACTCTACGAAGAGGTCGAGGAGGTTTCCGTTGTTCAACAACAGGTACGATCTTTTCCATGAGCTGCAAAAATAATGGACTCATCAAAAAGGGTAGAACAAACTGTCTATATTTATAATTCACCAATGGCCACATTTTACGAGGAGATCATTGAATCCAATCACAAGCCTAATATCCTTCTCTTTTCAACTTATAGGTCTAAGAACAAGCAAGTAGTTTTAGGAGACAGGAATGTGTAGCAGCAGCTTTCTCTTAACATATAAGTTAATATTTACTATGAATGAACATGTAGCCTGCCTAGACAAAGAGTTATAACTTCATAAATCCCATCAAAGTATTTTTTTCATTTCAGACTTTGTCACGGATTCTGGATTACAACGCCAACCAATGACCAACTCAGGTTTAGCAACAGAGGCTTATGACTGAACTAAGGGATCTGGGAGGTCAATTAACCATTAACTTTTTTCCATAAGCAGCTGTTCTAAAATGATAGCAGTGAATCAAGTGATTAATAGGTATAAATCACTCTTCTTCCAGTGAAAATATTCTTCAGCAAAACCGTTCATAAATCTTATGATCAAAATAACACTCTAAAATGTAATGGGAATAGCTAACAACATAGCAACTGAGTATTTAAAATATATGTTATTTCAAATGACATAATACCGAAATAGTTTGAAAATATGCCAAGTAAAAAGGATAAAAAATAATAATATGCGCAGTGATAAAAAAGCTTTCCACATAAAACAATAATTCAATGACTTGATACTTACCTGCTTAAATCTTTCCTTGGTTTGATATGCCTACAACGCAAAATGTATAGACAAATTAAACATCAAAGCTGGCAAAATAAAATAATATGACACGCAATGCTAGTATAGATAGAAGAAAGAGAGAATAAACAAGCAGAAGTAGCAACCTCGCTAATCATGTCAAGAGTCAAGACAAACCACATTAAACGTTTTCTATGTTTCCTACTATACCAAGTAGACTAAAGTTTATCACGAGAACGAAAGTTAAGTGAATCAGCATAGACGAACACATTATAGTGGCAACCAAAAGGATGATAATTGGTAACATTAATAAGGCAATAGGCATGCACATAATACTTAATGAAACACTAGGGTAATCAACAGAGAGAAATGCTATATGAAGAAACTCTATAAAAAGAAGTGGACAATAAAACATTTGTATTCCTAGAAAGTTCAGGCCGAAAGTCAGAAACCATAGGTATGCCACAGTTAAATAAGAAGAGAAGCTCAGAATGCACTCGAGGATTGAGATGATTAAAATTTAAAAACGCACTCACTGGTTGTGGACCAGCTAAATTTAGTAAAATTTCCCTCTCCCAACTAACTCCATTACTTGAATTGATCAGATATAAGGACTTTAGAAACAGCCAGGGGATCAGTCAAGATTATATTGAAAACAATTTTAATTGACCAAGACAATGATATGCTTATTGTGAAATTTAAAAACTCATGCCTTTTCTCCATCATCACACTGCAGTCTCTAGAATACACAACTTCATAAGTATTAACAACCACAACCATTGTTCTTACAACTATTAAATTAGAAGTAGTACCTTCTCTTTTAATAGCTGTTCATTCTCCTCCTCTAGTTTTGATGCTAATGATTCTAATTTAACTTGATGTTCCTGAAAAGGGAAAAAATTGTGTCATGTCTTCACGGTACAATAATAAGATAGAAATGGAAACTAAGAAAAAAATCAAGATTTTAATTGGCAGTATCCAACATTACAAGGACTACACATGATAAAGCGGGAAATTACGAATTGCATAGTTGATTTGAACTCGCTGCAAAATGGGAATGCAAACAAGAATCGTGATATTTTCAACAAAGACAAAAGAGAGCGCATAATACCAGCTTACGCTCCCTGGATCTAGCAGCAGACTCTCGATTCTTAATCATCCTTCTCTGCCTCTTTTGAGCAGCCCTATCCAAGTTACTGAAACCACCAGACCCTCTCCGCTTTTCTCTACCTATTCCTCCTCCTCCATCATTACCACCAATATCACTTCCTAATCCTAACAACATCCCTGATCCATACATAGAACCGCCACCGCTAGGAAAAGGACTCAACGGAACACTATCAAAAGAAAACAAATGACTATTACTACTCATCGTCCCTACACCAGCAGATAACGATCCAGACAACGGAACCCTTCTCATAACCTTAACATCCTGTGCCTCCACAGCATCAACCTCCTCTTTATCCACTGCTCCAGCCCTAACTAAAAAATCCTCCAAAGTCATCATATCATCAGGTACTTCCACTTTACACACCTTTTTCCTATCCAATTCCTCTCCTCCTGCCACAATCCCTCTCCATATATCCTCCGCAGTCCGCCTCCTGACGTCGCTACCTCCACTAGGTTCATTATCGTTCAAATTGATGGCGGCGGTGGTGTTGGTGGTGGAAGACGCCGCCATCAACGCCATATAAGATTTCTCAGGTTGACTTGGTGCTGCTTTTCTAGGGTTTCGGATTTGAGTTTTTAGATAATTGTTATACCCGAAACTTCAATAAAAACATATAATTAAAAACTTGTAAATTCCTAGTAAGATTGTACACAATCTTACTACGAATTAAAACCATTTTTTTTTTATAGCGGTTACAATGGGTACAATTCGTCTAAGATCTCATACATGAGAATCCTATTCTAATCACTAGTAACACAGGTCACAACGGACACCTTCACCCAATCATTGACAAACATGTTTAGCCAATCAAGCGCGTATGTCTCTCCGCTCTGCTTACACGACCACCACTTTCATGAACACCGACGCGAACAAGCCCCACGTCCAAAGGCAAGCAAGGAAGAAAGCCTCCTGCACAACACACACAACCTCCTCGCTCGCGCGGGAGGAAAGAAAGACCTCCTCGCACGTAGCGGGAGGAATGAAGCCCCAGAAAAAATCTGAGGTAAATTGATGAGGCCAGGGTTCGAACCCTGGCCCTGAGGTTCCTTTGCCGAATTAAAACCATTGATTTCAATTAATTGTGAGTGATATTTATTAACGTGTATTCTGTAAAATTACAGTATAGTATAGAAATACATTATTATAATCATTGATTTCAATTAATTTAATTTCTGATATTGATAATTATCATTCTCAACTGTCTTTATTTTTTACAAATTCAATTATCTATTTTAGTTAAAATCTCAATCATTAAATAAATCAAAATTAATGGTGGAGATGATATCCGCATTTCATACAAAATTTGTTTGTTGTCTCTAAATCTAAACTTTGTAAACCTAGAAAAACATCCACTAATAATGTTTAACAAAATGAAATAAAAATAAGGGGTATTTGCAGAAAATCACAATTATAATTTTCTATTTTGTATAAAATCACAATTTTAACAATTAATTACGAAATAAGTATATTATAATAGCGCTGTTATCGAAAAACCATTATTTTCACAACTCCGTTAAAAACTGTAAAACACGCGCCGCACGACGCGTGGGTATATAACTTTAAATTGGACAACTGCATAAAACACCATTATAATGTCTTATTTTGCACAAAACCACCAATTTAACAACCAAGTACGAAATTACTCTATTTTAATATCCTCATTATCAAGAAACTACCATTTGAATATATAGGTAAAGCTAGGGAATGAAGTTGAGGCTACGATTGTGGCTCTCTTTGATTAATAAGGTGGTATACCTTTTGCTACTAAATTACGTTTCATTAACTTATGATTCACACGTAGACACGAAACCTAATAGAAGCATATTTGAAGTTGCTGGTGTAGTTAGAAGTTGTTATATCTTTAGCACAAAGTTGAATCTTTAAGATCAATATAGTACAACAACGAGAGTTTACACATAGTGATATAATAAATCATATTTCACAGGGATAAAACGATAGAAATTATTTATATTTGAATAGCGCAGTCGATAACCATTAAACATTGATAATAAACTCTCAAACGTAGGTTTCCTTTTGCATTTTTGGGCATTATTTTCTTCATTGACATCCAACAAGATTAAATTGAAGCATCATATAACAAGTAGACACTTATCAACGTTAAATTATCGTATGAGCCTTTGATCTAGCATGAACAGTGCAACTGGTAGTACTTTGATAATTAGTTATTAAAATGGAGGTTTTTCGTAAAAGTGAGATTATAATAGTGATTTTCGGTAATCAACTTAAATATATAATAATATTTTATTGTCACGCATATACACACGTAACAGAAGTTTTAACGGAATAGTGTCAATATTGTTTGTTTGATAACGAAAGTATTTTAACAAAAGCTAATTAGTTGTTAAAATGGTAATTTTCTGCAATTAACCCTAAATTTATCGATTACAAATAAAATTTTATTTTTAATCAAAACAAATGCAAAAAAATACATACAAAATTATATCATTTCGTCTTACAATATTTTTCCATCATCGTTGATCCGTTGTTTTATCCAAAAGAAATTTAACTTCTGGTTTATGGTTATGAAATGATGAAAACTGTTTTTTCAGAATTTTGAGATACTATACTAAAATTGTGACAGATCATCTCAATAATAATAAATGATTGGAATAAAATAGACAGCTCACAATTGAATGATTGCGAAATTTTTATCTGACGATTTTTCTTTAAACCACTTCTCTAATCTATTAATTAATTAAAAAAAAGATAAATATACCTTTTAATCTTTTCCTTGACCCAAAATTGAAAGAAAAAAACCATCTCTAAAAATATCTTTTTACATTTTTGGATTCTCTAGAAGATTCTGTTGAACTGAGTCTTCGATGTTGTTTCGAGCTGTCTGAAGTCGACACGATTTCTGTAGTCGAGCAAGCCTCTTCTTCTTCGTTCTTTGATTTTAGAGTAAGTGGAGGCTTTGCTGTAACTGTTAGCAGTTGGATGAGTTCACGTTCTCTGTTCATTCATTCATTGATTGATAGATTGATTTAATGATTGACTGGTAGTTGTAAAATTGTAGTAATTTCCTGTATTTGTATATGCTTTCATCATTTGGTTGTTGTGTGATTTGAGGTTGTTCAACTTTATTGTTGACTTCTTTCTAGAATCTCCTGCCTTGCTGGGTTTGTTATCACCACTTGGATTTGGATCCATCCTTTTGTTGACTTTGTTGACCATTTAGCTTGATTGGATTTGAAGCTTGGGAGAAGTGGTGGAGAGGGAGGGAGGAGTCGATGAAATGGGGAGTGATAGATTGGATCGTTTGTTTCAAGATATGGATGAGGAGTGGAGTGGGCGTAAAAGGGAAATGGAAAGGGAAAGGGAAGGAAGATGGTATTGCGAGTATTGGGATTGAGGGATCAATGATTGATGAGAATGGTGGTTCTTCAAGCAAATGTTTTGATGCTTGCGAGGAAAATGTAAGAGGATATAGAGCTTCGGATAGAATCAACGGTCGTCGAGTGCAGAGGGTGTTCAAAATGATCTAGCTGTTGCCTCTACTCCTAAAAGAGGTTGGATTTTCTATTTTCAACCAAATTCAGCTTAGTTTGTATTCGGCATTGATTTTGGCTAAAGTTTTATGTGATTCATCTGACTATTGGGAACGAGATGAATGCGACATTGGTTGAAACCATGCGTGCAATTTCTAGGTCTATATAATTTTAGTGTAAGCAGCTTTAGGTTGGGGTGTCAGGAGATGATATTTACACAATGGGAACAGAATACGACTTTCGATAACAACGAGCAAATTATTTTTCTCCACATTATTATACATCTGTCTTTCTTTGTACTTTTATTTCTGATAGTTCTATACAAATGAGCTCAGATTCAGTCTCATGTATTACAAGTGCTTAGGGTTCAATATTCAACTCGACAAAAGTAGTCGGTTGCAAGTATTTTGTGACGGGTGATTAGTTGTTTTTTTGCTCTCTGATGAATTTCTTCACATTGAAGCACTGAATCATTGCATCACTGCACCTGCGGGCAGTGCTGGAGGCATGCTAGTTGAGGGGAATGACGTTACAATGTCCAGATCATTGACAGAAAAGAGAGAAACTGCAAAGCATTATACGAGATTGGATAGGCTATCGAAGCTAGAAGAGGTACAGTATAATATCGTTTTACACATTTGAGTGGTTTAGTTTCTTTACAAATATTGTGTCTGCCTGTACGCTAAAATAATGATTGGTTAAGAACCTTATATACTATTTGTATTTAAATTTTCAGAAAAATTTGATAGTAAACCTTGTCAAGATACATAACGATGGGACTGTGGCTGTTGATATCGATAACAATACTCCCGTAGCTTCAGAGCTTCTAGAGTTTCATTCATTTGAAGGAGCGCCCATCAATGTTTTTGATTCTTTTACACAATCAAGTAGATCAGTTCCGAGATTGAGTATTGCTATGCTTGTCATTGGAACACGAGGAGATGTGCAGCCTTTTCTGGCTATTGCAAAGAGACTTCAGGTATATTAATATCACATAATTTCTGTTTCTATCTGATTCTTGAATTGAAAATCAGCAGCATCAGTTCTGTTTGCAGCTGCTATCCATATTTTACATTTTTGATAACTTATCTGTTATAAAAATTGTTTTCTAAACACGGCTTACCTTCAGGAATTTGGTCATCGTGTGAGGTTGGCAACTCATGAAAACTTCAGAGATTTTGTGAGATCTTCTGATGTAGAGTTTTATCCTTTGGGCGGTGATCCTCGGGTATTAGCAGGATGTAAGAGTTCCCTTAATTTGTCTTCGTATTTTTATTGGTTGTCTTAACATTTGATATGCTGGCTGTAAAAATGTACAAGTATTCCAATATGACATTTCAATTTGCTAGTTACCATAATTGCCAAGTTAGTTTGTCATTTAGTAAAGTCATCCAAAAATCTGTTTTATAAGTAATCGGCAACGAATATACCTAAATGCATTTACCTGAAAAAACATGTGCATGGTCAGTAATTTTAATATATAGATAATCCTAATAAACTCTTGTTTTTGTGGCCCTCAGAGTTTTATCACCTCCGATTGATATGTGCTAAGAGTAGGTTACTCTCTTTGTGTTCCAGATATGGCAAGAAATAAAGGTTTTATTCCTTCTGGGACCGGAGAAATATCTATTCAAAGAAAGCAACTAAAGTCCATCATTGAATCTCTGCTCCCGGCGTGCATAGAACCGGATCAGGAAACTGGGTTGCCCTTCAAGGCCCAAGCTATTATATCAAATCCTCCTGCGTATGGTAAATTTAAGTTATATTTTGTCGTTGTTGACAAAAAATGTTTTATCTTCATGGGGCTCTAATAAGTAAATGACAGGGTTTGGTTAACAGGACTAAACTTTAATTTTTTTTAAAGGAGAAAGCCTATTAACCATGCTTCAAATTATGGTTAGATTTCCGTCCATCAAAAAAGATGTTTAGATTGTGTAAAAAATGATGTTTAGATACTTGTAAATACCTGCAGAACCACTGATTTTATTAAGAAATTTTCCAGTTTATTATAGTAAAAATAAATTGACATAAGGTAAAAATAGATACTTTTTCGGGTTTCCCCAACACGACATAGAAATTACAAGTAACATATGTGCTGAGTAAAAGATGATTTTGTACCATTATGGCCTATTTTCCACATGCTTAATCTCTATAAAATTAGAGGTTTAATTCATGCATCCCAAAATTAGTCTGCTCTGTCATTTACCAACATGAAAGTGACTTTAGTCAATAATCATCATAATTTTCAACTCAAATGTGTAGAACATTGAAGGTCGCGCCGAACAATTAAATTGGAGTGATCTTTTGTAGGTCTCACAAATTATGAGATATGCGTTTGGGATCAATTTGTTTGTTAGTATTAGTGGTTTAAGTTGCTTACAATCTTTTAACTAATAGTTGTCTTTGCTACAGGACATGCCCACATCGCTGAAGCTCTTGGCATACCTCTTCACATTTTTTTCACCATGCCTTGGACGTAAGTTCAACTCATCAGCTCACTAGGCTGACCAATAGTTTCCACAAAATATGCATGTATATACCGGTTTTACTAGTATAAATAATTTGGTAATATAGGCTATATTATATAGCAGAACAACAAAACCTGAAAAATGGCTTCATTAATAGAATTATAAGGTCCTAACGAAGTTATTATTGCATTGGCGCTGTAAAAGAAGCATTTTGGTTATCCATCGCAGAGGTATCTTTTCTTACACGTGTTTACCATAGACAGGCCTACTTATGAATTTCCTCATCCATTGGCGCGTGTGCCCCAAAGTGCTGGATATTGGGTATGTGAATTGCCTTGTTGTGTTATGGTGTATTTTTTATAGAGTTCATCCGCCGGGTATCTTTTACACTTATTCTCTGGATGCAGCTTTCGTATATTATTGTCGATCTACTTATATGGTGGGGAATAAGAACGTACATCAACGACTTTAGGAAAAATAAGTTGAATCTCGCTCCAATTGCGTATTTCAGCACATATCATGGGTCAATTTCTCATCTTCCAACTGGATATATGTGGAGTCCCCATCTTGTTCCGAAGCCAAGTGGTTAGAGTTCTTGCCTCCCTCACCTATGATACTGTAACTTGTAAAAAGTGCTATCATTAATATTGTCATTTCTTCTGCATATCGATCATTTGTTTTGTTTTCTATATTACATTAAGATATTATGTTTACTCTTCTTTAAATTATAATGTCTCTGTGGAAATATTCTTAGAAGGTAAATTTTGTCGACTTTTGGGTTGGCTCTTACACGCCAAATTTTCAGTGTATGTAATCTTTGCCGGATAACTTGCATTTGCATATGCCATGATGTATGTATTCTTGTTAAGCAGATGGAATTATGTGTCTTGTTCACAAGCAAATAAACTATACATGTTTCATACTTTTTTGATTCATGCAGATTGGGGTAACCTGGTGGATGTAGTTGGATACTGTTTCTTAAACCTTGGGTCGAAATATCAACCTCGGGAGGAGCTTCTTCAATGGATTACAAAGGGGCCGCCCCCAGTATATATAGGGTTTGGGAGCATGGTATTGACTTAACCATATACATTTCAAGTAAAATCTGCATATAACTCTTTCATTGTCCTTGAGCTTCATCTTGAATACTAATATTTTCTTCAAAATTGAGTCCTCACTCCAATGTAATTTTCTGTGTGCAAAGCCGCTGGATGATCCACAGAGGGTTACTGGTATTATATTGGAGGCCTTGAGAGAGACGGGGCAAAGAGGAATAATTGACCGTGGATGGGGAGGTCTTGGAACTGGTGAGTAATCTCTTATACTACATGAAACTCAATACTTATGTTAATATCAATCAAAAACTGGATTTTTATGGATTTATGCGGTGCTATTTATTCAATCTTCACGACTGTTATTATAGATACAAGAATAACTTTCGTTTTGTGCCCTGCATTAACTCAAAGTTTCTTTGGCTTGCTCTGCATTGGTGTCATAGATGTCCCAGATTATGTGTTCCTTCTTGAAGACTGCCCTCATGATTGGCTTTTCCCTCGATGTTCTGCCGTGGTAAGTGAAATCACTGTTTCAATCAGTGCCACAAATTGATAATAGGTGACTCAGTTATTTTGGCTTACGAATTTCTTCTCATGTGATTAGCTTCCCTATATTAATGCAGGTCCATCATGGTGGAGCTGGAACCACTGCGACAGGTCTAAAGGCTGGGGTATGTCTGATTCATCATGCTATTTATTTGTGGAAAGTATTACTCTCCATAGTCGACAACATTGTCTCTATATCGACACCAGTGTCTCTATTATCCTTTGGCGAATAAAGAATTCATCGCTTAATATGATAGATGCTAGACCCCGAACTCACTTCATCCGTGTTTTTTTTTCTGATTTTGGCTGGCAGTGTCCAACAACTATTGTGCCATTTTTCGGGGATCAGTTTTTCTGGGGTGACAGAGTACATAAAAGAGGACTTGGGCCAGAGCCAATTCCAATATCCCAACTCACTGTCGAAAACCTTTCAAATGCAATTGAATTCATGCTTCAGCCTGAGGTGCATTTTGATTTCTCATCCTTTAATTCGAATGAAACAAAAAAAATTAGAGTCTATCTGACAAATATTGTGTGCCCCTTTTACTCAGGTAAAATCTGAAGCGATGAAAATAGCCAAGCAAATAGAAAATGAGGATGGAGTCGCAGCGGCTGTTAAAGCATTTCATCGGCATTTACCTCCAGAGTTGCCTATTCAAAAAACTCCATCTTCTACTGCATCTGAAGATGGAGATCAGCCCAACCCTGTACAATGGTTATTCACCAAAGTCGCAACATTTTGTTCCTCCATATGCAGCAGCAATAGATAGTCAGCTCATAGTTACCATTTTACAGCAGAGCAATACAGCCAATGGCTTCATTTCTTGATTCATTTTCGTGGTGTAAGAATTGTCATAGATGTACTGTATACCATTCGACTGTTAAGCATTCAAAATATCAAGATTGTACAACATGAAAACATCCTACAGCAACCTCAGTAATGACGAAATCAAAAAGGAGTTATAGCTTTTTCCGAACAAATGACAGAGATCTATCAGAAACTAAGGCATCCAACATGTTCCACAAACATTAGACCCAAATGCCTAGCCTTAAACTATCTTTTCTAGTGTGCCAACTAGGTACAAGAGAATTCAAAATAATAGAGACTGGGAACAACCCTTTACAATCTTAAACAATTGGAGGCACACACTAGCTCTAGCATGATTGCTATCTAGTACCAAATATACCAACAGTGATTTCATAAACAACAGCGCATCATGGTGCATGCTTCCTTCCCCCTTGATTGTAGCAGCTGAGATGATGATGCCTCTTCTTTCAAAGCTGACAGAAAATACTTGCCATAATGTAGAGAATAAAGGAATATCAAGCTGTCTATTGGGTGGGACGACTTCTGATGTCAGGGTTTGAGTTGAGTGTGTCTGGCTCAATGTCCCAGCTTCCACTTCTCCTACCCCAACTTGAGTGTAGGGTCTCTGTGCGAGTTGTTGGTGCCTGATGTTCTACGCTAGCTACAGAGTCAACTTCAGAGGAGTTCCGGCGGGGACCAATACTGCCACGACTTCGAATATCTTCATCAATCTCATCAATATTACGCCGCTGAGAAATCTTTAGAAGATCATCACCAATCTCTAAGTCTCCTTCCACCTTTGGCCGTCGGTCGGAACCAACTTCCACATCAAGTGCAGTATGCAAGACATGAGGCCTTGATGTTTCCTCTGGGATAAAAGCACGGAAATTATTCTTTGAAGGCTTGATCTCCATGCAAAATACTTCAAGAAAGTTGTTTATGCACCCCCTGTTGTAAACATTTGTCCTGCTGTCAGCTTTGTACCGAAAATTCTCATAGGTGGTCTGCAAATACAAACAATAGTCAGCATTAGTTAAAGCTAAGGGCATGCAACATCAGAAATATTATCAATGTGGCAATCTTTAATTGAATTATAGCAAGAGAGGAAAACCATATATGAAAAACATGAATCTGGTCTACAGCAAACGAACTAGAACTTAAATGATGGGTACACCAATATACCTATAGAGTTATCATATAAAACTGAGAATTTTTTTACTTTTTAACTCTAGGTGCACAAAACAATAGTCTGAATAACTAATAAAGCTTGTAGACATGCTACTACTTGATATTGAGCACATGATGAGAAAAGATGTATATGCTGCAACACATGAGCGTATGAGTTTATAAATACTACTTAGACATCGAATATCATCTATCTTAATGTTTACTAACCTGGTTCCTGCTAATGAGATACAAATGGAAACCAGTGAGCCCACCAACAAACCACAATGCAATGAAACAATAACCCATCAAGACCACTGATGCAGGAGACTCCTTCATTGCTCTCCACACAGTGCTTTGATAATGATCCATTAAAACCTTAATGTAGAAAGCAGAGAAGCTGAACACATAGATACACAACAGTGTTGCAGACGAAACAAACATAAAAAAGTACCGATAGTTCCGCTGCGTACATATAAAAGTATGTTAAAACAGGATCATTGAAAAATGTGCATAAGGGAACTGAAAAAATTCAGAATCAAACAGCATACCAGTGCAATGCACTGGCCCACCCACGGGCAATGGTGATCAAAACGCTCCACACAGTTATTACATATGGAGCAGTGTGAGCAGCGAGGAGGACGATACAGCATACATGTGTCACAATACTTCACCTTAACTGGAACTCCATTTACCATCACTTCTTTTGATCGAGCGAATTGCAGACTTGGCGTTTGTCTACCACCAGCCTCATTAGATACCCCTGTCTCATAACGGAATTCTTCTTCAGGTGGATGCGAGTTGCGAGGAATAATTCCGGGGTCACGAGCAGAAGTACAGAGTAGAAGCAACAACACCTATCCAAAAAATTGAGGATTTCCAATAAAAATACATTATTATCTTAGCATGAGGATATAAACTCAATGATTAAAAGAAATTATTTCCCGAGAACCAGAATGTAGATAGATGCATTTGCAAGCTACAGTAAATACACGATTATAAACATTCCCAAGGACTACTCGGAGATCACCTCCACAAAAATGATTATAAAACACAGATCCATGAATAGAAAAATACAGCAAATAAATGGCTTGTAGTTTTCCAATCTAAATGCACCAAAACAGGATAAGTATTTTCACACACAGTAATCAGACAAATGTCATATATTATTCATGTAATTTGTAGAGATGTATGCAACACGAGCATATGTTTAAATCCAATTCCATATTTTCTCCAAGAGGCAAGAGCAAATTCATATCTGAAAGCCTAATGTAAAGAGAATAAACACAATCATAACTATTAATATAATGCGACGCTACTCATATGCGGAAACCCTGTATGCATTGTGAGGCCGTGCTGCAAAAGCATAACCCATCAGATATAACCAAATTTTTCTACTATTCTCAATGTTGGGGTTTTAGAAAAAAGGAAGCTAACGGCTTGACATCACTAACACAAAGAAAGACATCTACTCACAAGCAGTCCCAATTAACAATGATAGCAATAAGTATAATTAGAGACAAGAGATTACTTACATATACTGTGAACAATATTGCTACCACTAGAACAGCATATCCCGCGTTATATGATGCAAAGTGATGCCGGAGATGCCTCGCTACGAAGACGCAAAATGTAATAACAGGAACCGTGATCAGCAGCAATGTTACAAGCAACGATCTAGCATCTGGCCCAAAAATCAAATGTCCACCGAAAACAAATATCTGCAGAAGGTAGCTACTGTTTAGCAACAAACCCAAAGCACATATATATCTGTATTATCTGAATTCAATATGCGAGTGATTCAGAAGACCACAGCAACTACCATGCATGTAACCAATCCAGTTCACCAGAATCTCACATCTACCTAGGGGTTACTATGCATCCAAATTCAACTCAATAACTATGAGTAACACACATATACTATTACAAGTCTACCTAACCTTGAGTTACTTATATCATACAAAACCATAAATACAGAGTGTCATCAAAGAAAGGTACCAACAATCCAAATCCAATGCACAAAAACTATGCTGTCAGCACCCATTCCCAAATAAACAATTCAGACTCCAGCTGTACCGCTAGGTGCGCCATTAACTCTCATCACTCTCTATTAACTAATAAAACACCAAATCCAAACACACAAAGCTCAAGACTCTACCCACACTACAAATCTGCAAATATAAAAACCTAATTACAAAAAATAGGATATCATAAAAAATGGAAGAAATAAATGGCTTACATTATTCCCAGGCCAAGCTTGGTAGACCCGCTTCGACATGAGGAAGGAGTCTTGCAGCAGAAGAGAGTAACAAAGTTGTAACTAGTAATTGAAGTAATCGGGATGAGGTGAAATTAGGGTTTTGAGAATGTTAATTGGGGGTTTCGAAATGAAGTGCGAATCGGATGGGGTTTTTTGAAATTGGGGAAACGGGGTTTGATTGTTTTCGTAATTCGAGATAGAGCGATCGGAGGGAACCGGAACGGAGAGAAGCGATGGAGAGAGAGAGAGAGTTTGAATCTGAATGGAAATGAATTATGAAATGGAAGACCGGAACAGATCAGACCCAGCAGGCCTGCCTTTTTTGGTCGTTTTTTTAAATACATTATTATTATTAGTATAAAATGCTACCTACGCTCTCTTATTTATTGGAGTAATTAGTGTTGTGCTGTGGGAAATGACGCAACTGCACTTGCGACCACTATAAGTTTTAAGGTTTTCGAGTTTAGTCGAAGAGCATTCCCAAGATCAAAAAGACATAAATACTCTCAATTTAGAAAAGGATATACAAGTAATTTGAATGAAATGATCAAAAAGTGCAAAAGTTCCTAAATATTAGCAATGAATGGGTATTTTTGTCTTTTGAGTTTCATTAGCATAAGGAGTAACGGTCTAACGGTCAGTCATCTGGACTCTGAGATTCTGGTCTCAAAGGCAATACATCCCAGGAATACATTTTTTTATATAAAAAAATCGCAATCATTTAAATGCTAGCAGCTTATGAAGCCTCTGAATTAGCTTTCAAAACGAGTAGATGATGTCGATCGACTTGGCTTTGTGGCCATCCATGTAAGGCAGGATGGTACTGATTAGAAGTTGCAAGATCTTTTCATATCTAGTGGTGCCATGGATGCCTGGTACTGATAGCAGGATGTCGCCCACTGGCTGGATTATAAATGGACATAAAGAATAAACATGTTTCAATCATAAAATTTGTGTCATGAGACTACTTAAATTTGTGCAAATGAAGAAGACAACTATGTAACTTATTTACAATTGTATGACTAAAAGCAAAATATTTCATTACATACAAAGATTACAAGGAGTCGGAAACAACGGTGACTGCTCAGACTTACAAAATTTTTGGTTTTCTCAGAGAGTATAATAGCTGTCCTCATGAAGTTTAATTAAAACTTGTTCACTTTAGACTTCAAACAAGGCATCTTTCCAACAAGGCATGGCTCGACTTTACCAAACATTTCACGTGCACTGTGCAAGTTTAAAGGAATAAAGGTCCGTCATAGTACCTTGATTTCGGAATGTTTGTGCTCTATGTTTCATAAGTTGCTTTGCTTTGTTCCCATACACCAGAAGTCTCCAATCAATCACATTTCGCCTGAAAACAGCCAAAAAATGATAAAATATTTCTAACATTGAAAAGAATAAAAACTCGGCCATCATATGTTCTCAATGCGCCTTTGCACTCACACTCCTTTTTCATCTTCTGAAAGCTTGGCTTCCAAGGAAGACCAAAACTGCACAAATAAAACACGTCAATCTACTCGCAACATAACAAGGAAAACACTCCACAACATTTCAACCAGCAACAACCATTCTTCATTCCCTAACTCGTAGTTATGATCTTGCTGACCATTAACAAACTCTTCACCAATTTTCAGAAACAAGAGAATACAACTACAACTAATGTGCAACAATGGCAGAAGCGGACATACGCTAAAAACCTAGAAGAAGAACGACATTGAAGTGGGATTGGTAGGGAAGCAGCCAACGCGGAGCAGTTCATTACTGACTCTGACCTTTTCAAGACTTGCATAATAATCAATCAATTCAAAGTTTCAAACTCTTCAACTCAATCTCATAAAAAATGCACAAAGAAAACTTACAAACCAATCCAATCTCCATTGACTTGGCTTCAAACTCCTCTCACACATCTCCATGGATCCGATCATCTCAGCCATCCTCGCCGCCGTCGCCAGCTTCATCATCATCATCCTCATCTTCACCGCCGTATACCTCCTCTGCCGCGCCATCCGCAACTCCAAATCCCGCCGCCGCAACCCGATTCTCCTCCGTTACTCAAACTCCAATCTCGGCGAGAGCGCCACATTCGATCCCTCCCTCCACCGTGTATCAATGGAAGAACTCATCACCGCAACCTCCAATTTCGCTCCAGCCGGCATCATCGGCGACGGCGGCTTCGGTTACGTTTACAAAGCCACACTCGCTAACGGCGCTACCGTCGCCGTTAAAAGACTCAACGCTGACGCTTTCCAAGGATTTAGAGAGTTCCGAGCGGAGATGGAGACGCTCGGTAAGCTTCGAAACCCTAACATCGTTAAATTCTCGGTTACTGTGCCTCCGGTCAAGATAGGGTTTTGATCTACGAGTTCATCGAGAGAGGAAGCCTCGACCAGTGGCTTCACGATACGACGACGTTTGAAGCTCATTCTGCAGAAGTGAAATGCTTGAGTTGGGATGTAAGAGTGAATGTGATCAGAGGAGTGGCTTCTGGTTTAGCATATTTACATGGATTGGATAAGCCTATAATTCATAGAGATATTAAGGCTGGTAATGTTCTGCTGGATTCCAGTTTCGAAGCGCATATAGCGGATTTCGGCTTGGCGAGGAGGATAGAAGTTTCAAACTATTCTCATGTGTCAACGCAGGTTGCTGGAACTGTAGGATACATGCCACCTGAGTATAGAGCTGGTTTTACTAATGCGACTGTGAAGGCAGATGTTTATAGTTTCGGGATATTGATGTTTGAGGTTGCCACTGGGAGGAGGCCGCATTTGGCTGTGATGGATCAGAATGGGAAAGAGGTTGAGATGGTTGAATGGGCTAAGCGGATGGTCGCGAGAGGTCAGGTTATTGATATTGTGGATCCGAATTTATCTAAAGAAGGATTGAGGGAAGATGAGGTTGTGGAGTTCTTTAAGATCGCCGAGATGTGTACTAGAGTGTCTTTGCGAGAAAGACCTGTTATGAATGAAGTTGTTCAGTTGTTGAATCAAATGCTTAGATAAAAGGAATGAGTTGCTGGGTTTTTAATCAGATATGTATACAGAAACTATGATTTCTTCAGCTGTTAACATGTCTGAAACTTGTGCCAGAACATGTTTATTATTCACTGACACAAAGAGCACCATCAGGACTCTTACCGGACTTCCTCTTCCTCCGGAGCAATGAGGCCAGGTAGAAAATGTGTCCTAACTTTCAACTGACTGTATGATCATTGAAATGGCAAAATTCTCAAAGAACAAATTTTGGCTGAAAGCAAAGTCCATGACAATTCATTGAGTTCTGCTATAAGGTATGGACTGGCTGCCATTTTGGTACAGGATGGTCGTGTTGGAGCAGTCGTTGGAAAGAAGGACCTGGCACGGGCAGAATTGCTGAGGGATGTGCGGTGTTCTTGGCAATGCATTTAGCTGAGACTTTAAGTTTGAGCAAAGGAGTTATTATCACGGATTCTTTGTAAGTGGTCCAAGCGATTGGCATGGGATGGTGTCGAGAGCAGGGAGGGTTCTAATGGCTGGAAGATTGTATGAAGTTTAGAGACAAGCACCCTGGGTGGATTATTAAGCATGCAATGCGTGAGGATAATGGCATGGCTGACTCTGTTGCTCGGTTTGCTCGGATCTCAAAGGCGTCTTGGCTGAATTCATGGGCAATTCCGCTCAATGTCAAACATCTTGTGCTGTAGAGTTTTGTTTCAGTTTGTGGTGGTTTTTATGTCGTCTGTCGTCTCCTGGGTGTTTTTTTGTTAGGCTTTCTTGCCTGATTGTGGGTTTGTCATAAAAAAAACTTTATTAGACATTTATTCATTACTGCTAAGCTTCGACACAAAGAACATAACAAGGACACAAAATGCAGTTAAAAGTTCTTGACAGAACTTAGGAAGCTTGAAACACGAGCGTCTTATATGAACTCAGACCTAACTTCCTCTTCCTCCGGCACAACTGAGGCCAAGTAGTCCATGTTGTTTGAGTTTATCACTGAACAGTTTGCCCTTATCTCACCTTGTGTTCCGGTCAACACGTTCAACTGACTCATCTTGATCATGGAGCTGACAAACTTCTCAAAGAACAAATTCTGGTTTACAGCAAAGTCCTTCACGATTCCTCGAGTTCTGCTATCAGTGAACAAGTCTTGATCAGAGGTAAACAATCCTTGTCTGTTCATGAGGTCTACATAATATTTGTTATCAAACTTGTTTGGGCTGCGGATGTCTAAATTAGTTGTGTTATCCGTGTCACTCGCAGGACAAGTGACTTTAAGATTATTAGCAAACGTCTTTTCTAAGGTAGGATCTTGTGTTGGGTAAAGACGGCCAGTGAAAGACGAACAATGACTGATTCCAATAGTGTGGCCACCAGAGAGAGCAACAACTTCTGTTGCGTCGAAGTTTTTGGTTGCAAGAGATTCCAAAATGACTGATGCATTGCTAAAAGGAGCTGGAAGATTGGCTAGGGTGGCATCTCGTGTTGCGAAGTTTAGGCCATCACGCCTTCCTAGCGGTATTACATAGTCCGGACCACCTGACTGGAATCACCATTATGTAGAAAAATAGAAAAGGTCAGAAATTACAACGGCAATATGGTTGGAAAATTTGAGAGTTATTACCAGAAAGACAGAGTCACGAGCAGCAAGAGCAGTAATATCAGCACAAGAAACAACTCGACCACATTGCTTATGAGCAAGGGCACGAAGGTTGTCAAGGATTTCAAATGCTTTAGCTCTTAAGGTCAAGTTTGGTGGTGCATCTTGCTCGCTAGGGCCACTTGCTGATCCATCAAGTAATACCGACCCATCGCAACCCTGCATGTTCATTTCAAGGTAATCACTTGTAAAGTTACTTATCTAGTTTTCTTCATAGAGCCATTTCCTTACCTTTATTTTAGTTATTTATTAAAAATTATAGCAGCTACCTGAACGAAACAATCGTGGAAATGAAGCCTGAGAATTCCGGCAGCCTGGCCGATATCAGCCTTAAAAACCTTCTTGAGCTCCTTCCTCACAAGAGACTCAAGCTTAGGGCAACTGGACTTGTAAAAAGTCCATGAAAGGCCATTCACAATTGGAGGTTTTTGAGCTTCAGAAGCTAAAAAAACAGAAGAACACAAAGTAATGACCAAAAGGACAGAGATGAGAGAGTTGGCCATAAGCTTTGATGATTTTTGTTGTATTGATATTATTACATCTGAAAGAGAACAACTTCATTTATAGTGTAACAATGAAGTCATTTAAAACATTTAATTTGCATCTTGTCATGTTGTGCATGTGATATTTCATGGGAGTCTCAAAAGTCACATTTTTGAATAGCAAATTGAGACTTAGCCGCCTGTACTGTACAATTTCCTTTACTTAAATCCATGTATGATGTATGTAAGCCACACGACCCTATGAATTATCCTATTCACATTATAGATGTGGAATTAAGGGTTATAAATGGAGTGCAGATTTTATTGGGACCTTGATTAATATGTGCACAAAACGATAAATTTGTAAAAATGCAAATAGTTGAGATAGGGCTGTTCGTTTTTCATATGGGGAGTCACAAATGAACCTTTCTCGCATCTCATGTTTTGGTAAAATGGAAAGTTTATAATATTATAATCATGGAAAGATTCGAGGAGAAATATATTCATCTGAGAAGAAATAACATAATCTCAATTGTTGATTTTTATCAATCCAACGGTTAATATTGATAACCGTCACTTGTTTTTTTGCTTATTTATTTTAATTTTAATTAAAAATTAATTTAATCTCACCCGCTACATTTATCTAATTCAACATTGATATTAATTCGTCTTACTTAAATTATTTATTCCTCTTAAACTTTACCCATATAATTAGTGTAATATAGATACTTATCACATCATAACTGAAGATCGAAATTGCTATGATAGAGATAAATCAAATACGACAAGTCTTGACAGACAGACTATTCACAGTTGAAAATCAAAAAAGCTATTAAAGGGACACATTGAGTAAGTCACAATATGCAGATCTTGTGCTATGAAGCATAAATTTCAAATTATTTACTATTTCAAATTGTTTTACTATTTTAAATTGGAGGTGCGTTCAAGTACATATCTATCTTTAAATTACATTCTTAATGCTACTTCTCAATCGTCAATCTCATCCACCAGCTCATCAATTGAGTGACATGTATCTACCTTTTAGATTAGTTTCATTCAAAGACCTCAATTTCTCGGCGTAAACAATGTCTATACTCATAAGTGGTTAATAAGTGCACATCTAAATCGATTGTCGTCGAAAAATATTAGAAATGATCGTAGTTTTCGTCAAAATAAATTGTTGTGAATACCATGGCGTGATTTTATTATATCTCACCAAATTATAGAATATTTTTTGGATCATTATTATTTTTTTTTTTTAAAAAAAATTGGTCAAGGAATGGACAAACCCCATTCTCAAGCCAATTAAATTATTCCCCTCTACCCTACCCCGCAGAAATCCTGTCCTGCCCCCATCAGGAATCGAACCCGGGTTGGCTCCAGTGGTGGCCCATTTGGCTCCGGCTCTTACCAACTGAGCTAACCCCTGATGGATTTTTTGGATCATTATAAAACCTGTATTGTAGATGACATTAACTTTGACATATTTTAGTTCAACTCTGTCGGCCTTCAAATTTTCAAGGCAAGAGAGAAACTAAGAAAAATGAGATGAAAAGTTCACTGGTTACGCGTGAAGATGCTCTTAGTTACTTAGTTTACGCAAATAAATGCGACATTTGCTGTCTGTCTAGTACTAGATATTTTAAAACTCACAACCTTCGACTTTCGATCTGTCAGAAAGCAAAGTTTTTATAATTTCAAAGATGGAACAAGGTATAATGTAAGCATATTCGACTCGAATCCAAACTCAACGCATAAACTAGCACGTCTCAGAACTCAGAAGTTAAACATCGTATAAATTAGGATAAGGTTTTAGGAGGATAGGCAAGTTTTCGTGAGACGGAATGATATTATCTCGATCGTTAATTAATATTAATTCAACGGTTGATATTGATAACGGTCAATCTCCACTCATCCATGTTTTTTTATAAATCCAACCGTTCAATTTAATGAAACTAACTTAATCTAAACCGCTAGATTTTATCTAATTAACGGATGAAATTATATCTTTCTGTCTTATAAAAGATTAACGTTCCTCTGAATACTGTTCCATTTAGAATATATTCCACTTTGGATAGTAGAATAAGTGTATATGGCTTGGAATGAGGCTGTGAGTCAAATTTGGCTCCCTCTTTTTTTCTTCTTGTTTTCTAGGTAACCTACTCTTTGAATTATTTAAGTGTGTTATGCCAAAGCTGGCAATTTTTTAGACCTCCATATTTTTCTCTCCTTTAAAGATTCTTAGTACTCAAACTTCCACTATATCTCTTTATATAGTATATATTTTTGGTTGGACTTTGGATAAGAGAAGTTAAAGTCAGTGTAAGATGGCATCTGACCTTCTTTTAATCGAATAATAGATGTCCTATAAACTAGATTGATCTTTACTAAATATCATAAAATTATGTATACGATTTGGACTCAGTGTTGCAAACAACAGTTTGAAATTAATATTATGTAATTTTATTTTTTTTTATATTTGAAATTATTAGATTTGTAAAACGACATAGTTTCATCTTGTTGGGCGTAGGTACTTCACTTTTCTGCTTTTAATTTCTGGGTGGGATGTAGTTTCCTACACTAAGAGAATATGAACTAGACCATCTTTATCCGACCATTATTGTTCTTATGCAGCTCAGCAGTATGTTCTTTTGAATAAGTTTCAGCACACCACTCACCACAACTTTGAATTTATATCCAAACAATTGTAAGTTGTATGCCATTTGCTAGTCTCATCTCACTTTAGTGGTATTATATTATAGACATAATATGATATGATAAAGAAGTCTCTGTAGTTACCTTGTTTGTAGTATTCCATCTTCTCAATTCATTGCTGTGAAGACTCGAGCTTTGCTCCTGTATGGATTGAGTGAGGTATGTCTCTTATGAGTAGCCCAAAAGTCACTAGACTTCTGAACTGAGATGGGTTGATACAAAGTATGCTCATTTGTAAGTAAAAAACCATAAGGCAATTTTATCCAGCCTGTAAATTTTCATGACACAACATATGTCTGCTGAACGTACAATGGCAGGTATGTCAATACATCTGTAAGCTCATTTTTTGGTAGAAAGGGACACCTGACTTAACTTTTACAGGAGCATGATACTAACACGTAAAGTCGTGAACCAAATCAAACATTACGGACAGCAAAATTTGACAATTTAAATAGAAAGTGCACAAAAGGCCAAATGGAGGGGAACAAAGCTGTGCAAATCTGATAGCCGCATAGATCTGATCTTTGACAAATGGAAGTTGGCCGTTGTATCTACTCTTTCACCAGGCCTGCATTGAGCATTAATCTTTAAATCGCTCCTTAATACAATAAATTTCTATGTAGCAGGTTCAACACAGGTAGTACTCACTCCAATATGGAGTTCATGTGTGATTGGGGGATTAAATCGTTCTACATTATCCTACACAAACAAGTCCTCAAGTTCCCATAATCGAGCTCATTATCTGATGCAGCAACCTCACTGCAATATCAAACGAGGGACAATTTAGAAACTAAATCAAGTGGGGAGTTTAAGCTGGCGGTGTATTAAATGCAAAAGCTTAATCTACGAATGCATAAAGACTGTGACTGCCAAAACTAAACAAACAAAAGATGGTGAATGTATGCCATTTTCTCATTTTAAACAGTAGTCTCCCTTAGCCTGTCCACTTTAGCTGTAACTTAAAATCCAGATCCAAGCATGATCAACTAAATATCTACGTTTTGAAATTAAAACCAATACACTAATAATATTAAAATGTTAGGAATATGAATAGAAATAGATTTACTTTACATTTATTATTAAGCCATGTATATATATTGAGTAAACTGCAATACAGACAGAACATTTTACAACAACAATCTCTTTCCTTTCGTCTTCCTTCATAAAACAAGAAGTTAGTGGATGTACGGTACCCAAACACCTTACTAAATCCTAACTACTTAATACGCATATACTAAATCCTAGAAGGTGAGTTTTATAATTGCTTTAATATTAATAATATTCTAAATCACTTACTTCTCAACAAAATTGTCTTAGTAGCTCCAAAAATAGCCATTGAACTCCAAATATAGCCTAGAAATATATATATTTGTGCATACAAAATCTCAAAACTTTAATGTTCACATACCTTGGTTCAAATTCCCTGATTTCAACAAGCTCTCTTCCACACACATCCGACCATTGAATGCTTCTCCTGCTAGTCGGACAAGCATCATCTGGGATATTTTCAAACAGCTCCTTGCAATCAGCATTGTTCTCACATTTGGGAATTTTTGAATGCTTCCTCAGACTGCTCCTGAGACCAGACTTACTAGAGTCATTTTCTTCTGCAATAGTTGTTGATTCGTCTTTGCCATTTATGGAAACAGGTGGTACAGTCCCAGTTTCCTGCTGCAGTGTAGGGTCAACTTTTAGAGGTGATGAAGAGTCAAGCCCTGTAGATGCGCGACGAAAGCAAACAAAGGAGCCACAACCGCAGGCTACACGGTGTTTTGGGGACGCCAGCTGGAGATCAGGTTCGCAATCGTTGTCTACCAACTGATAGTGATTCCAGGGCAATACTCTCACAGGCTTATCTTTATCTTCGTTTTTGTTGGCCAAAAGTAGAACACTCAATCCCTTGCTATAACCAGTAGCTGAAGAAGAGAAGAACCCTCCTCCCTCAACTGCCAATAGCATCAGTACTAATCATCCAAAACTAGCTTTAACAAATATGATATACTGCAACTCATTTCAAATCCATCACGATACGCTCAACATAACGTCAATTTATTGCACATTGATATTCAGCAAAAAATGTCTGTAATCTGCACATAAGTGAAAAAAAATGTTATCAGAAACAGAAAACGGGATAAAAGATGAACAAAAATAGAAGAATCAAATCAATCAGTAAGCATAATTATTTATCTCGAACAAGATAAAGGCTAGCAATTTAAGCATCAGGAGGCTAAAAACAGTTAATTTAACGGCAAAACCATTTCGCTTGATACACAAATTCATCAAAAGTTACTGCAAACACAAATCACATAACACAAGAATTCAAGCCCCAACACCTTTATTTCACAAATCCACCATCCAAAAAAGTCACAACTTGACAGGCTAAACCAAACAACATCAATAACAAACAAAAACCCACCTATCATACATTCATACTCATAAAATAATTGAATTCAACACCGACATTTCAACAAACAGCTAAACCGCATCGCATCTGAGTGATCCAACGAATCAAAAACAACAACAGAATACAAAAAACTACCTGATTCAGATCAGGGGAGAGGAATCTGATCTGGCTAGCGTTACGTCTGATGGATCGGAACACGAAGGACAGTGAAAGATGCGATTTTGCAGCAGGAGAGAAATTAATCATTCAGAAAAAAAGACACGGTGAAAGAGATTG
Organism: Sedum album; assembly: GCA_006409495.1. Taxonomy (NCBI): domain Eukaryota; kingdom Viridiplantae; phylum Streptophyta; class Magnoliopsida; order Saxifragales; family Crassulaceae; genus Sedum; species Sedum album. The sequence goes on along the minus strand of QZGG01000157.1, from coordinate 67,074 downwards.
AGAAATGAGAATGGAGTGTTGCGGCGCATGATAGCGATCGGGCGTTTTTTTATTATTTTGTAATTTGTAATTATTAATACTAATGAAAAAACGTTGCCCTGTCATCATCATAAAAACATGATTAATATACTAATTTTGATTTGTTTGTGTCGTGTTGTCATAATTATTGTCACTAAGATTTAATTATTCGATGCAAACGGATTCAGGCTGAACGGCGTGTGCAAACTACTTTGCAATCTTATACGTATGAAATATCTGTCTTGGAAATTGAGTGCACTGATTCAATAGAAATGATATCATTGAAATTTGAATACGTAAATATTGTGTTTTAAGATAAGGGTTAGATTTAAAGCTTCATAGTAATTTTCAAGCCAGGCTAGTTACTCTCTCCCTTCTCTCTACCGTTCCGCAGCTACCTTCTATCACCGGCTTTCTCCGGTTCGGATGATTGAGGTCGTGTGGTAGCTTCTGGTGGTTTGTGTGTCGGCTAGGCGGATGGTCAGTGGAGTTGTCCCTAGCTTTAGCTCCAGCGAAGACGACGGCTGGTTCACGGCTTCCATCTTTCACCGCCGTCGTCATCGTCTGTGGGTTATGTTACTTTGGCTCCGATGACGGTTGACGGCTGGTTCACGCTTCCGATCTTCCACCGCCGTCAACGTCATGAGGTGGTCTTCCGTCGCTGTCAACAGGGGTTGGCAGCTGTTTTCTTGTTGGCTGGTGCTCTGTTTTGTTTGTCGGCAGGGAGGTGGGTCTGGCGTCGCTTTGGGTCTGTTGTTTTTTGCCTGTACAGTTGGCTCCGGGTGGCGTTGGCTGATTTTGCTTTCCTGCTGTTGCTGTTGGCCGGCTGACTTGGTTGTTTGATCTGATCTGGGTTGCTTAGGCAGCGAGTCGGCTCTGGTCGTCGTCGGCTGTTGCGCCCTCGGCTGGATCATCGGTTTCTTGCCCTGCTGCGTCTGCGGTAGTGGCTTCTGTTACTGCGTCCGGTGCTGGTTCATTCTGGGGTTGGGCTGCAGTTGTTTTAGGCGCATGTGGCCTGCGGTGTCGTCGGCGCTGTCTATGGTGTCGCTGCCGCCGAGACCGGGTGTCGCCTGTCCCCTTTCGCGGTCTCAAGTGCTGTGCTGTCCGGAGCTGCCCACGTGTCTTGCTCCTAGCCTGTCCGCGTGTAGCTGCGGCACTGTTGCATGGTTTGCCCTGTGGCCTCTCCTTCTTAGGCCACGTGTCTCCTGCTGCGTCATCTTCTTCCGTTCACTGCTGCAGGTTTAATTTGTGATTTTGAAGTGTCGGCTGCTGGGCTTTCAAAGTGTTGGGCTTGTAAAGTTGCCTAGCACCTCCAACGTTATATTTACCATAAACATGGCCCAATTCACTGACTCAGTTCATGCCTTTTGGGCTTTATCTGGCGTCTCCAAGTCTTGCACATTAAAGCCTTTACCTGTCAGCCTCCTATAGTCCGTGACTGGTTTCCTTCCGAGGATATCTTTTTCAATATTCAACGTCAGTATCTTCATTAGCACTGCATTCTTGGTGGAATGTCATCACGGTCGTACGATCCATTTGTTCGCCTATTTTTTGGTGCTACTCGCTGGCACGTGCCTGCATGCTGATGCTGCTGCACAAAAGGCGACGAAGCAATCATGGAGCTGGATGAACAAAGTTGTTATTCCACTGTCTCTTTTAAATTCTTTGTATCCTTGTTTCTGTGTTTGTTTCTTTCCTGAGGTTTTTCCTCAGTATTTTCAGTTCAGTTTTGTACTGAACAATTAATATCAAAAAAAAAAAGATAAGGGTTAGATTTTAAGATTTTAGAAGGATATTTAATTAATATGAGATATCGAGATAACATTTTAATCGTTGATTTTATTAACTATCACATTTCATTACATTAACAGGAGCATACTGACCTTTGTACATACATACGGAATTGAGAAAATGACTGGGAAAATAACTACAGTTTTTACATCCTAAATCAGCAGTTCAACGTAAACAAAATGAACTCTCATGCCACACATAGAGACTGCTGCCTCTTTAGCTGAACATCTGCAGGGTGTCATTATGTCTTCTTCATACATCCTGACTTGGGAAAAGTTAAGCGGATATTCTACAACCCAGTTCCTTTGCAGCAATGCTCAAATATTCAAGTGTCATTTCTGATGAAATTCGGCTGTGAGCTTCACGTGTAAAGCATCTTTCTATATTTGATCTCCAGTCAGCAATACCTAGTGTAACTAGTGTTGGCTGTTCCTGAAGGACACCAGGATCGCTACTTATCACAGCTTGTGTATTATTAGACTCTGCTGCATATATCTGCATAATATCTCGAACCACTGATATACTAAGAGCACGGATGTGAGCACTTGGATGAGAAAGGCATTGGATAGTTGCTGGCAGTCGGCACTGCGTAGTTAGCAGAAAAGGTAAATAAACAAAAGGGTTGACGATAATTGATAGAATAAAGCAACTGCAGCTGATGGTTTGTCTTCAACAGCCACACAACTTCTTTCCAAAATATAGATTCCACATTAACCTCACATGAAACTGAATTTATAATTACCTGTAGTAATTTTAAGAGGCCATCTGCAACTGGATGCCCAGATTCTCCCCATTCTAGAATAGGCTGGACGGCTTTGGTTGTAGCTTCAAGTAGCTGCACAAAGTGTTTAAGGTACATTAGAGGAAAAGTAAAACCTTCAACGTGTATTGCACATGAACGATACATATATACCAATATAAATACTCATGTATTGCAAAAAGTCAGCTGCTGGAGAACTCAAGACAGACATGGAGAAAATTACAATAAATGTAACTTTAATTTTGGTTACCTCCAACTGTGGTAAAGTACAAGCCTCCCTATCCACGAGCATCCCGTCTGTTGCACGTGATAGAAGATCAGAGGCACTAGCCAAGATTACCAAGGACTCGGGGGTATCATTGCTTCTCATAAGTTCGGCAATGAGTTTTACAATTCTCTGGTTTATTCTCCATGTCTTCTGGCCTTGGTCATCATCTCTTGTAGTCCAAGGCTGTAGGTCTTTTTCCGCCTGATGTGAAAACAAAGCCAGTGAACATATTCAGTAATAGCTTCATTATCATTTGCTATGACAATTACGTATGGGAGCCCTCATCTATTATATCATTCATTAGTGGGAATAGTATAAAGTTTGTATACATATCACATCATATAAAGAGAAAATTAGGATCCAACCTGGAGAACTATGGCAGCTGCAGCTTTTGCTGGCAACGCAGATACCACATGGCATAATGCATCAACCACCTGCACATGATTACATACTAAGATAAAATATCATCAATGGAAAACACTCGAGTGACAAGCCCTAAAAAAATGAGTCGTTTTTGTCACTGCGAGACAAATATTAGTTAACTTTATTCTCATTTGTAAACCTTAGAAATGCAAAGCTCATATTACTAAACTTACGCGCATAATTTTACACCCTAGCAACTTACAAAAAACTATCATACAAGCTATATGGTCTGGGTACTATTCCAGCTTTACATTGTACTACAGAATCTCTATTTTTGTTAATTAAACATACAGCCAGCTGACCACCAGAAATGCTTGGAGCATATAACAATTAATATGTTCTCTAATGTTTATACAGGGATTTACTATCAATTCAATTCTACTGATAAACAAACTTATGAGCTACATCAAAATGGTGATTATGGTGAGACCATAAGAACTACTTAAATGAACTGAGGAATAGAACGTATTCTCGATCCGAGAATGCCATTATCTTCTCAAATATTATTTCACACAGGTTTTTATTAACAAAACAAGTATTTCATGTACTGTAAAACGTGTTTTAGTGCGTCACTTGGACTTTCAAGTATTCATATAACAAAATTTACTTTCATATTATAAGACAAAAAAATATGAATTTCAGTAAAAAGGCTAATGCTAGTGTGATCACGCACAGAGTTACACCAAGTGCTCATAACTACATATGTAAACTGTAGTTTACCTGTCGCCAACCTTGTTGCGCGGAAGTGCTTTCTGCATTTAATTGAATTTCCGGGGTGGCAATTAACTTGTACCATAGCAATGACACGACAGAGAAACATATTTCTTGCTTCTCAGAAAATAAGGATCTCAGAAGAACTTGTGCACTACAGCTGAAGCCAATATGCCGGTCCATTATTAGGAAATTTGCCAAATCTGACGCACCTGATGGGATGGTACAAAAATCTTGGCTTAATTTTTCATTCAACTTCAATGCCTTGTTACTCCTTGAGTGAGCTGCCTCTTCGCACGGTGCTGAGTCGATGCAACCGTTCTTTGACCGCTTATTATTGTTTCTAACTACAGAAGAAAAGGAAGCTTTCCAAATGGGAGAGTGCAATAGCAATGCCTCCAGCGGTTCTGCTTTGTTAACGATAGAAGCAACGGTCTTGCTATAAATATCAATGAGATTATACAGAGATGAGGCCCGGGAATGCACTTCTGGGTCCCACTTGCAATTCATCAGAACAGATAGAGATCGCATGCACACCTTTGACCTTCTAAAAAGGTCAGATACATGAGCTGCAACCATAGCTGCTGCAACTATTTCATTAGAACTGTAACTCCATGATGTACCTACGGAGGATGGCTTTAGTGAAAAAAGGGCTTCTAAGATTGCCAATATTCTATGGGTATGTTGAACTGCATAATCTAGACTCCTCTGGTGCTCAGCAGAGTATAATTAAGTTTCTTAACATTGATTGCGTCCTGGTCATCACCTGGACTTGTTTTCTTTTTTGAAATCAAAGGGAATAACTGGAGCTCACAAGCCAATGCACATACAGCTGCAACCACATAAGAATCAAACGCAGCTACTGGCCCTTGTTTTTTTGTTCTTATTGTTCTTCTGTCTTTCTGCTCCGCAGTTACAGTTTGCAGGTCATCTGTCACATCACCACAGGAATAATCATCTTTACTTTTCTTTTTCTTACCACCATTGAGCTGTGCTTCATGACTGACACACACAGTCAGCACAACAAAAAGCAATCGTGAAGCCATGTCCACTGATGCACAGGATTCCAAAAATAATGAATGAACCATAGTGCGGAGTTCAGCCACAGCCAGATTTTTGGAAGCAGATCCCAATCCATAAAGGTATCTACACTTCCTGCTATTTTCACTAAAAGGCTCAGGGGGGAATGTGCGACGCAAAATAGCTTCCACAGTAGCGACAAATATTTTCATGAGACAAGCTTCCGATGGACTTCCACGAGGAAGATACTCGAGGACCTTCAGAAGGGGAATATACAAGTTCCACGACAAAATTGGAGGCTGCAATGGCGTTGCAACTACAATGTCTGGTAGATCAACAGCCGATGAACTCAGTGGAATAATGCCATAAGCAGCTTCCCATATGGTACAAATTCTCCACTCAACTTCAGGGCCATTGGCACAAAGCATTGATGCAATTCCTTGGGCAGTAGCGTCAATAGTTGCTTCAGTACCTACCACTTCTATCTGATAACGCAATAGGGATTACCAGTTTAGAGAAAACAGAAGTGAACTACAAAAGCCGGTGTAGATTTGAAAAATGAAACAGGGTTCCTGACTCTGATGGAAGCATATACCTGTTTTCTATAGCTCGGGGCTTGTCCGCCCAATGAATCATGTTGAACTCCAAGGCCTTCTACTTGCCTCAATGGAGGAAATAGCAACGCAGGCTGTGAAAGTATGCGGAAAAGAAGTGCGGCGGCAGCATCAGCAGCAATCCCTGCTCTCATGGACATTGCAGTGCCTATAGCTTGAAGAAAGTGCAGATGCATCCAATTTCGTGGAAGCTGCAATAACCATAATATTTATGATTTTTAAAAAAATGATAGCGACACAGTAGAAATCAGCAAATGTTATTCATTGTTCCACTGCCTACATCAGTATAAAAATACACACATTTTTGTTCATGCTTTTAAGTGCACATCAACCCCCTTGGAAGTTGGATTCTTGGAATTACACAATACTCAGATGTCGATGTTCAAAGATAAATGTAATTTGTTAGGAACGAGAAAACAAGCATTTACCCTCATCCCTGATGCATAATCCTCAGCTGCCCGGAGGAGTTCGACTAGCTGCACGGCAGCATCAAGTGCATCAGGAGCCCATGATGGAGGTGCTTCAAGAAGGCCAACAAGCAGTCTCTGGGTGGCACTTGGACTGGCAATTGCATAATACCTGGAAAGGAAAACATGGGTGAAAAATGACGAAGAAATCAAACTTCCAGTGAGATGCCAGATCCAGAACCATACCTGTGAAAAAGCCTTGCATATGGCTCAAGAGCTGGTAAGCCAGCAACTAAGTGTTCGTCCAGAGCAGTTGTTGGAGGAGGAAGCAGAAGAGCTGGAACAGCTACTGCTGTCAAGGTTGCTGTCTCATACCGAGTGACTTCTTCATCACAAACACTCAATATAACACCAGCACCATTAGCAACTGCCCACCTTGGAGTGGATGGAATGAGCTGGGGATGCTTTCCAGATCCTCGAGAAGAGGCTAAATAATGGAAAGAGGAACAAAAAATAAGATTTATATAGCTTCACTTCAAAGAAACTGGAAAACTTAAGGTTATTATCTATGTAAAATCTACTTCTGAATAAAAATTGACAGACCACCAGCAAATTACTATACATTACCTGTAATAGGAGGCTTAAGTTCTCCAGCAGCATATTTACCCATGACACCCCCGCACCTGTTGAATGAACAAACCATAAAATTTGAGTTTCATTTAGACATATTCCTGGCTAACTAGCTCACAAAATGCAAAAGGGTGTCAGTTTCCCAGCTAGCTCATATGGTCGTCAATAGAAGATTATGGCCAGACAAACACAAAACATAGGTAAGCAACTAACCAACGAAAATAATCACTTCTGACACCGAGAGGAGCTGTAAGCAGTATATCGGTTATCCAGGGAGATAAAGGTCTTATTGGCTTCCTTTCTTGCTGTCCTGGGGAATATATACCGCATTCTTTAACTGTGGAGTCACTGGTCGTTGCATGCTTTCCGCTGGTGCTTCTATCTATTTCACTCTTAGGCTCGATCTTGTATATTGGACGATTGTAATGAGTCAAAATGCGCAGGATTTCACCACAAGCCAAGGCCCATTGTTCTGAATACTCGTTCTGTGAATGACAGCCAATGGGAATCAGTAAGAAATGAAACAAATTGATCAAACTAGAGAAGACGAAGGGAAATGAGTCAGATAGATATTAAATGAGGTGAAAGGGATTCTGACAATTCCAGCCAGCTGAGAAAATTACTATATTATCATGACCAAACAAGTACCTCACTGGATGGACACATCAAGGAAATGAAAGAGGCAAAAGGAGGATTGCTTCTGTTATATGGCAATGTTCCGTCAATAACCAAGGAAATTATTGGGAGCATAACAGCATGCCCTTGCTCCGGATGGTAAAGGACGAACATTGCTGGTGTTGAACAGTGTTATATTAGTAATATGTAGGAAAAGATAAGGTATATAAGATGTGAGGAAGATGACATGGAAACACAAGTACCTAAAACATCATCGAATAAACGTATATCCTGTGATGGGTAGTTGTTCTGGATTAACTGCAGAAAAAATGTTGATAAACACACTACCCCTGGAAAAAAGAAAATCTTAATTATGGAAGCCAAATTGCCATAAATGAAAAATGGAATTTCACCTCAGCGACATCATCAGGAAACTGCTCTGAAGTAAACTGGCCAAAGTACTCGACATATGCAGTTGTTTGAGCCTGACAACAAAAGTTAGAAATATAAAAGTCAGTAATGTTTCTTATCACATGAAAGCCACTTCTTATCACATGAAAGCCACTTCTTATGATCTAGTCATAGCCAGCGGACTACCGGTAGTTAAAAAAACTTATTCGAAGAAATGATCTTTTAATTAAAAAATAAGAATACACATCAGTTAAGTTCAATACCAATAACTTATTCTTATGTTACCACCAGTGTAAACCTACTTAACTTAATTCACACAAAAAATAATGAAAGGATCTATTGAAATATGAAAGTAAAAAACTTAAATTAAATTGTTCAGTTCAAGCTCAACCTACGATATTACAACAATCACCCAGAATTTTGAGAACTTAACTGACAGTAATACACAAATTTCTAACTTAAATGCGCATATTGGCAAACCTTTAATTTGTTCCACATACAGTTGTAAAGCTATAAACTTATCTCATCGCATATTCCCATATTATCATTATAGGTAAACAGAGAGGTGAACACAAAAGGCTTAATTCAACTCATTAAAAACCAGTAAAGAAAAAGGACTTAAGCATACCTTTCTTTGCTGCAGCTCTTCAGGTGGTGGCCAAAACAGAGAAGAATGTTGAAGGCGGTCAATCCACCTCTCAGATGATGCAGCAGCAGCCATCTATCTTCAAAATTCAAATATATCCTTGTTAATTTCTATACAATTTTACATCAAACAATTACCAAGTAAATTAGGGCCACATAAACAGACAAACAAATATCCAAAAAACCCTATACCTGAAACGGTCACGAAATCCGCCGATCAACAGACTCACAATAATCCGCAAAGACGACAGTCGGGTCAACGGAATCGGAGCGAGGCGGAAGTGATCGATTTGTAGTAATTCAGCTGAAGGGAGGAGAGTGGAGATTAGAGAGAGAAAGTGAAGTGCGACGAGTGGAGAAAATGGTAATTTTGAGATAGAGGGATCTTTAGCTGGGCTGTGGGTTGTCAAATGGATTGCTGACGTGGCGAGATATTTTAAACGTACCAGGCTCCTCCACGTCACCTTTTTAAAAAGTTTAATCTAAAAATGTCAAGTAAATTGTTAGGAAATGCTTAGAATTCTTGACCATGTTCATCAATTTAAAACGTAATTAACAAAATAAGTTTTCTTACATATTGAATAGAAAAGGAAATATCTGGTCAAACTTAGCCGGTCAACGCCTATTTTGGTAATTTCCATTCCAAAATATCTTGACGAGAGCCAATAGGAGAGCAGGTAGTTACAGATATGTTTCATATCTTTGCAAATCTAAAACCACACATAATATGCATGTATCGGATTACGCGTATGAGGATCAAAATATTTAGTCACAAGTGGCCAAACACGGTGTTAGGAATATGTCCTACTTCCACTTGTTGCTTCATCCATTTGATAATAACAATAATTGATTCATTTTGGAACCAGCCACTTGTGTTATTTTAATGAAAATGAAAACGTTGTTTTGCTAAAACCCTAAATTAGAAATTAGAAGAATCTAGAACTTAGTGAATGTGGTTGTTGTAGTATAAGCTAATCATGAAAGCTCTACATTTGTCCGCAATTTGTACCTAATTCTGATTTAATTTAGATTATTAAATTCTGATGATTAGTAGCACTAATGGCATTGTGACAATGATCGATTCTTAAGAAAATGGTGTTCGTGTCTATCTTTGCAGCCGTACACGTGTGATTCACTTAGTGAGTGAAACAATGGTTTTCAAAAATCCGAATCCTTCGTGAAAGCCAGCCCACTTATTCCAACCCAATACAATAAACAGTCTCCACCAAACTTGACACTCACAAATGGGCCTTTCATGTTGGGCCAAACTATCAAAGCTGTAAATGCAACTTGCAGCTGATTAACAAGGACAAGTGTATATTATATTTTGATTAATATTAAGGATTCAGAAAAATGTCCAATACATGCAGTTTCGGCTTTAGGGAGTGGTATTTGGACAACGGCGATACCTGCGCCTTTTTCTGGGCTTCGTATGAACCCGGCGGCGTATCGTTTGGCTCTCAAATACCGTACCGGGCACGATGTGTTTGCGAATTCTCGACCTTGTATGGCATGTTCAGGGTTGCATACATCTGACACAGCCGGCGATCATGATTCTCATTGTCCTGGTGGTGGAAGGAGGATTAGAAGACATAATGCGGTGAGAGATGCTTTATACACTTTTTTCAGGGAGGCTAACATGGGGCCTAGACTAGAGGTACCAGGCCTTCTCGATGGGGGAGAAAAGCCAGCAGATATTTTTGTACCGGCGTGGGATGATGGTAGGGATCTTTGTGTAGACGTATCTATTGTATCTCCTTTCGTGGGAGGTGCAGGGATAGGGTCAGGAGAGGCAGCAAGGAGAGCAGAAGACAGAAAGATTGCAAGGTATGAAGCTAGTTGTTCGGCGAATGGGCTTATTTTTCTACCATTCATTATGGAGTCTTTAGGAGGTTTTGGAGCGCGAGCGGATCAGATGATCAAGATGGTAGCGGCGGGATGGGCTGAGGCCAAAGGTATGGAATTTCCTGCAGCTTTCTCTATTTTGAGACAGAAGTTATCTTTTGTGTCACAGAAGGCTTTGGCGGACGGATTTCTACTACGAAATGAGTACAACTAGATATTCGTTTGTCTATTATTATTTTTATTTCATGTACTCATATGTAATTGGTTTCAATAAGTTATAAGAATGAACTATCTATTTTTATCTGTTTTAATTTATACGTTTGACAATTAGTATTCAACGATTGAAATTATATTTTATTTTTTTTATAAAATACATGTATCTTTTTTTTATTAATAAATAATTTCTTATAAATTCTCACTGCGTTTATGCCTTAGAATTCCGATGCAAATGGTTACATCAGCCTAATTTTTACGCTATTCCATTTCAACTTTTATTAAGGGAAAATGAATTAGGTGTTTGACCAATAAAAGAAATCGTGGTCCACATTTGTTTTGTCCAGTTCAGCAAGAGCTCAAGACATTTTCAACGCGTTACGATGCCACACGCAAACGCGAGCCACAATACCAAGAATCTCTCGCAATCGAATCTTCTTCTTTTCTCCTCACCGACGAACAGATTCTGTCACGTGGGACACTCTTTTTCTAACCTGCTCTATGTGACTGATTCTCCTTCTCCAGCCCCACTTTCAGAAATTTTCAATTCAGTTATCCTGATGATGATGGTTTCGTCTTCCTCATTCTTAATACTTGTATTTCACTATTTTGAATGCGTGTGACTATAAATTGTGATATTGACGATACTAAACAGACTCATCATCCCTCTCTGATTTTCTCAGATTAAAGGCTCAACAGTACTTTGGTTAGTCTCTTTTTCCAAGTACTTCAGCTTTCTAGTCTTTCTCAGTTTGATCTGAGGATTGTGTACTTTTTGTTATTTGGGTGTTTACTTTACTATGATTGAGATTCTGGGGTGGTGTCAAATTCTGATCTTTGGCTGTCTTCATGTGATTTAAATTCTGTAGTGGTTCAAAGATTTGATCTTTTGGTGTTTTGTTGTTCAGTTTGTGTATAAAAGTTTGAGGAAGTGATACTAAAATGGCCATAAAAGGAAACGGTTTGCTTCAAGGATCAGTACCCAAAGAACTCAAAGCTTTGATTGTTTCCTTGGCTATGAACTGGGATGATGTGTTGGATGAGAATGACTGTAGTAATTTGAAGGTGATGCCTTTGAATGGTGCTATGACTAACGAGGTTTATCGGATCAGCTGGCCTACTACTGAGAAGGATGGATCTAGGAAGGTTTTACTTCGGGTTTATGGTGAAGGAGTTGACATCTTTTTCAATAGAGATGAAGAGATCAGGACGTTTGAATGTGTGTCTAAGCATGGTCATGGCCCTAGGTTGCTTGGAAGTTTTCCAAATGGCCGGATCGAAGAGTTCATCCATGCCAAGGTATGCGAGTTTGTCTGTTGTATTCATGTCTTTGCCCTTTTACCATTATTAGCCTTTAGCAGTAATTATTTTGAGTATTAAAAACTTCATTTTTGACATGTCAGACGCTGTCAGCTAGTGATCTCCGTGATCTGGAAATATCAAGGCTTGTGGCAGCCAAGCTAAGGGAATTTCACAGCCTGGATATGCCCGGCGTCAAGAAAACATTTCTCTGGGAAAGAATCAGGTACACACTTTGTTCTTCATTGAAGAGTAAATTATATTTAGCGTGCAAATTCAGTCTATTTTGTGTGAAATTCTTAACTTTTTTCCAAACACTATGCATGTTTCAGAAAATGGCTTAAAGAAGCCAAAATTTTTTGTTCTGTAGAGGATGCAGAAGAATTCCGCTTGGCTGAGTTGGAAGAGGAAGTTGATATGCTTGAAAAGGCATTCGCAAAGGAGAACCAAGAAGTCAGTTTTTGTCACAATGACCTTCAGTATGGGAACATAATGATGGATGAAGATACCAAAACAATCACTTTGATTGTGAGTTTCTATAAATATTCAACAATTTTTTGTCGGGAAGCCATGCAGCATTTACTAATTGATTGAAATGGCACACAACAGGATTATGAGTATGCTAGCTACAATCCTGCAGCTTATGATATTGCAAATCACTTCTGTGAAATGGCAGCTAATTATCACACGGACACGCCTCATATTCTTGATTACAGCAACTATCCAGGTGAGATCCCAGTTCATAAAAAAACACAAAATGACTTACTCATGTTCCATTCTGACCTTACATTGCATATATACACTATCCAGGACTCAAAGAACGCATCTACTTCGTGAAGAATTATCTTGCATATGAAGGTTAGTGTAATCAATATGTTGTAAAAAATATCCAACAGGCATGTTTGGTTTACCTAATCTTCTACTGATCATAAACAAATATGTTGGGATAAGAATGTCACTAAATAACCATCTTTGACCGATGTAAGAGAGCTTATCTTGGATAAGAATGTCAATGATAGGATACCTTTTTATTATATATAGTTGCATTAGGATTCCTTATCTTGACTTTAAAATTTGGACTTGTTCTCATTCCTTGCTGGAGGTATCAGATACAGTTTTTCCAGTCTTGACATGTTTCTGATTTGGTTATTTTGAATAAGTTCCATCTTAACGTGAAAAACTCGCTATGTAATATCTGCAGGCAAGGAACCAACTGAATCTGAAATTCAGGAACTGGTAGAAGCTGTAGAGAAGTACAAAGTTCCAAACCATCTTTTTTGGGTATTATGGGGCATTATCTCAGTAAGCAAGTTAATCTTAATGGTGCAAAAGTCTTAAAAGCAAACTTTATTTGTTAAGTTATTTTAAGAACTTTACTATGATTCTTAAAAATTGATTCTTTTTACAGAGTCATGTCAACAATATAGAGTTTGATTACATGGAATATGCACGGCAGAGATTCAGACAATACTTGTCCGAAAAGCCAAAGCTACTAGCAACATTCAACAGGAACATTTGAGAACCATACAATACGATACTTCCAACATATACACTGATAAGCTAGCAGTTTAAGTACTTCAGTTGTGCTAGGTAGGTGTAGATATGCAATGAAAATGTCCAGAGTTTTCAGTGCATCAAAGTAGTACTTTGACCATGTGGTCAAATAAGGTTGTTGAGAGAATAATGAGTTGTTTGTAAGTTCAAATAAGTTGAACTCTAACGTATCGGCTTCTAAGTTTCAACAAAAACCAACCAGTTTCAGGTGTGTTTTGATCCTTGTGATTCAAGCTCACTGTATAAATTTATGACAAGATTACACGTAGTTTTTGTACATATTTCTAAAGGCTGACACTCTTATACATCGAATTACTTAAATCTATATATTATGGGTAAACTTCCTGCACACAATGGCGGATTTCTCCGAGAGCAAAAAGGAAGCTCTACAGAAGGAAGAAAAGAATAAAGGTATCACCAAAGCATAATGATGTAAAACCAACTTAGATAGGTACCCGCAATAAGGCTCACTCTTCTAGGAAAGATGAATGGGTTTGCTGTGAAAGATTTGGGAGTAAATATAAGACCTGTAGGCTTGAAGAGTGTGATTTAGTTATTACATCTCATAGGTTGCTCTTAGTAAGCGACTTCTATCGGAGACAACCTGTGTAAGTAAGATTTGATGGTTTAGTGAAGGATTTATGAGTGTGGAATGAGGGTAATAATTATCATCTCATGTGATACTGACCTCTCCTATTTTTAAATGGTTGATCCCAACTTCAATTATCATATTTTCTAACTCTTCCTGATCTTCAATTTCAGCTTCCGTGAATGTAAGAGCTCGTTGTAGTCTTCTAGCGGAGAATACTTCAACCTCAGCAATGTAAGTAGCAGTCACTGGGCGATGGTCTGAAAATGTCAGCTCCGCTCGACGATAGTCCACTAGTCTCAAACCTTTACCATAGGATAGAATGCGATCACACCTGCATCAATAACAACAATTGCTATAATATATCCTGTGAACCCATTGATTTTTTTGCATGAATTAGTCAAACTATTCAAGTTTCGATATAGTATGGTCGTACCAAGCAGGTATACGTTTCCCAGCCTTTGAGTCATCCCTAATATATTTGTCTGAATTAAATTCGTATTTATATGTTGGTGGAAAGGTCAAGACACCTTCATTCCACCCATCAAATGCCCGGCCTTTTCTGTATTCCCGCAAAAGCTGATGATAAGAAGTATATGAAATGTCTTGTCAAATGTAATTTTTTTTGCAGATAGCTCAAACTAACGTAGGCATCACTTATAAATTTAGCATTAAAAGGACCAATTATATATATAGAGTGCAGTAGAGTTTGTCATTTCTGAAAGCCTGGTTAGTTTCATACCTGATCCTTTTCAACCAACTTCGACCATTGACTTTTGGAGATCAGTTCATGAGCTTTCTCGTAAGATACATTCAGACGATAGTTTAAATCTCCAAACCAGATAACTCTTCTGCATAAACAACATATATATTTTACAAATTAAACACGGTAAAACCAAATGGCTTAACGATTATCACCTGATCATTTCAAGAAGATAACAAACATATATAAACATAATACTGATTCAAAATGAATACTCACTCATGGTCGAGTATTTTTTTGGGGAGCCCTACTTTGGTTATCGAATGGAACTGAGTCCTTTTATGAATTTCTTGCACATCAGCATTCCTTTTGAGATGGTCAACCTCCCTTTCACCAGAAGTCAGATGAGTGCAAATGAAGCAGAAAAGAGTCTGATATATAGACATGCTGACGGACACTGATCCCTGAAAAAGAAAGTAGTTTCTTATAAGCAGTCCTCCATGGTTTGTATCTGGAACTATGTCAAGACACGCTAATACATTGCAAAAAATCACCGACGCAGTTCTTCATACCTTGTTCCCTATGTATCCCATTGCGCCTACACCAACAGTTGACACCTTTAGGTTCTGGATGTGCCTTCGCAAGCTTCTGCGGACCCAAATTGTGACAAAGATCCCCACCATTTGCTTACTCACAATCCTAACATAAGATGATTGTCTCTTTCTTTTCATGAGGAATTCAAGATCAATATCTTCAAGCAATTCAATATATGGCTGTACACCACGACCATCATTTGCAATTGATTTGAAAGAGTTGTAATTTTTGAATGACTTCAAAGCTTTGACCGACTTAAATGACTTTGACCTCTCAACATGCTGGCCAAGCAAATCTAAAGGTGGTTCGGGCCAACTCAACCCAATCCTTTCTGTACCACTAAACTGCTTTGTCAACGTCCTGTTACGCTGGAACACTGTCCTGTTACGCTGGAACACTGACGAGTCACGTTTCCCGGAACCAGCCTCTTTCTGAAGGTAATTTAAACTGTTAACTCTCCTAGTATGTGAAAATTCCCCATTTAAAACTGAATATTTGGTGTCTAAACCAATGGCTGTATTGTCAGGTGCAGCAGAACTAGAGCTGTTTTCGTCAAATACATATTCTTCGTCTATAGGATGTATTTCTTCATCGCTGTCATTTTCAGTTAAGATCTCCATCTCCTCTTCAAGCGCAGTCATGCCCTCAGAAGGCTTGAACCTTGATGGAGAAGGAGGATCGCTGTAACTTTTTATATCGAGCTTCTTACACCTTATTCTATTCAGAGTTTCACGAATTATATTTTCCCACTTCCTGACTGGTCTATTATCTTCCGCTCCAAAAATGTTCCCAGCATTTAACGGCACAACCTCTTGAAAACTACAATCAAAGACACATAGAATTATTGTTAAATTAATCACAACGTAACTTTTGAATATCATGAATGGAATCATTAATGAAGAACAAAATAATACATACCCGAATACATATATATCGGCAGGCTCAAGGATATTGACCCAATCATCTATTTCTAGGTCCTCAGGTGGTACTTTTCCTCCGATATTCCATGTTCCAACACACACCCTAGATATAGCAGGTCAATTAGTAGGGAAAAATAATATAGTCACACACATATTTTTGTAGTTAACGCCAAAAGGTTTACTTGAGCTCCTTTGCGTTAATGTATTCTGTTCTAAATGTCTCTGAATTATGTCTTCTACCTCGTCGAAAAGTATCTGCAATAAAAGGACAGTTGAATTACAGGAAATGAATGCCCTAATTGCATTTTCATTTTTTGAAAATGTTGCAGATATAAGAGTGGTGCTTGAAAAGGACAGTTAGTTGAATTACGATAATAAATTTTAGCGTGAAAAACAAGATTCTGGGAATTAGTATCTTAGCTGGGAAATCTGAATGTGCTAATTTAATAGGTAATAGAAGTAGAGCAGCGTTCATACTATTCGTATTCGGTAAAACTTGAGTGAATTAGCATCAATAATGTAATTCACGTCTTCATTATTTGAGAAGAGCACAAATGCAACATAGAAAAAGGGGGAAAATAACAAATGAAGCAGGGGCAACTGGTTCTTTTCCAGACTCTTCAGCATCTCCATTGTAACTGTAAATCGGTCATATCAACTGATCCTAAACTGACAATTATAGCAATATTCTACCTTAGTCAAATATTCATATTTACTTAGCATCTGACTCTTCTATCAGTGCAATTAGTCTTACGAACTGGTAATAGATTTTGCAAAGTTTAACCGGAAGAAAACCCGGATGCAAACTATCAGTGAATAAAATTGGAATTCAGTACAGTGTTATCACAATGAGCACTTAGGTGTAGTGTAAGACTCGAGTTAAAACCATTAAAGAATCTCTAATGCTCTACAAAGGCTGAATTAGAATGAAGTAATGCATGAAGTGAAGTTTCTAATCATGATATGCTGCACCAAAAACACAATTACACACGCATAATAAGCCATTACAAACAACTATTATGCACATTACCACTAAAGTCAGTCTGAACCCCACTTCCTTGATCATTTTTGAACCGAGATTCTCTTCCAACCGGACTGCAATCTACAAAAGAAAAGATTTTCAGGTAAAAAAAGCTCGAAAGCAATAAAATTGTGTGTTCGTAAAGTTGTGCAGATCTTACCATCTGTGTCTGAATCTGAAGCAATAATGCTTTCATCTTCAGTATCAGCACTGTAATCAGACTCCTTAGCACTTATATTAAGCCATTTTCTTGCAACCACTTTAGGCCAGAAAAGCTGTAGGTAATCGCAACAACACAGTTCAGCCCAACATTTCTGCAAATCAACTCATAATCCAAACTCAAAAAGTGACCCAAACAAATAGAAAAACAAACAAAAATAGCTTCCAAAATCCATTCCAGCCCAAAATCCACATTTAAACAAGTAAAGATTTTTCTATAAAAAAAAACAAGTAAAGATTTTGACTAAATAGGGCTTTAAACGCCACAAAAGGGTGTCGGAAAAGTAGATCAGCGCAGTAAACAAACGTTGAAAAGTCGACGCAAAAAGAAAAAGACGGATTAAGGACAAACATATATACATACCTCAGGTAGATGACGAGGATGCTTGGAAATGGGATGCTTCATTTGGATGGCTATGCTGAGAAGCAAGATCAATGGAGATATCAAAATTGTCGGATTTAAAGATGATTGCGGCAGAGGCGGAAGATGAGCAGTGGCAGCTGTGCAGAATACGAAATGTGTTGTTTTCCAATTTTAATGTGCAGCACAGAAACTACAGCTATTCACACAATATCATGTCGTGTCAAATTATTTTAATATTTGGAGAAAAGGTTGATGATTTAATGGTTACATTCTTGTTTCTTGATCGAAGACCACTTCTCACTATGGTTTTTTATACTATGAGATTCTAATATAAGGAATGGTTCAAAAAAAACTATGCATCCCCTCCATAGTTTTTTGTATGATTTTTTTAATCATCGCACGATTTAACGGAGATACCGAACGTCTCACTTAATTAAATGAAAATTGAATTTTATTAACGTAACTCGCGCCATCTAACGGATATTTAACATGCGATTAACGTTACTATGTATCATTCAGCAAAAAAGATACGAACAACGGGTGGTTTTCGACAATTCTCCCTAATTAAAAATTGACTTATCATTTCACATTTGGGATAAATTGTTTTGATGCCATTGTTTTTTTACAGCTAATTCAATAAATGAAATTTTAAAAAATCATCAAATTCAATCGCTTAGTTTTTGTCTTTGACTTGAACCATTATAAGTGAAATGACACTACTCATCACTGATTTCGGATTTTGGGGACATAAAAGTTTTATAAGATACGAGAACATTATCTCAACTACTGATTTTGATTAATATGATGGTGGTTGAATTTGCAAAATACACGGACAATTGAGAATGTCGTTTGATGAATAAACATCAACGATTGAGATGATATCCTTTCGTCTCATAAAAACTCGCTTGTCCTCTTATTACTTCCTAATCCACTAATCTCTATACCAAAAGTCAACCCAAGTTGAATTTTATTTCAAAATCAAATTACTTTTGTAACAAATAAGCGAACTAAATTTCATTTTCAAGCTGATAAATTTAGAACTTTTATCTATTATGGGACAAACAAATTTGTGTGATTATTATTGTTTCAGTGCAGGTGACATTGAACTATTTTTAACACTTTGAAAACAGATACAGAGACATTAGACCTACATGCCCCTGCTCTTATTTGTCAACACGTAGCACATGTAGTTTAATGAAAAATGAACCTCGTAATGTAGCCGATATTATAAAATGCTATGATTCGTATAGACTTGTAGTGTAAGTTTCAATTAACTAAGTTTAGTGAAAATTCAACCTTTGTTATCATCTGCTCCAAATGCATACGTGTGCCTCAATCTAATTGGCTATATTTCTAAATTGGCACAAAATTGAGTGCTATACCATGGGCCATGAAATGATTTTTTTAAATAAGCAGTACATGAATTTGATCCAATCGAGACTCGATGCCAATTAACTAAATTATCTACTCAACATCATCTTTTTTAACCACCTTTAAGATTAAGTGATGCAACAATATTTTGCAGTTATTATAAATCATGTAGTTTTAATACGTATGATAATGATAAAATATGTCGAAACTATATTATTTTGGTGATAACAACAAATAACTTTGATGCACAGGGTACTTCCGCTAAAGAGAGTTCAATTCTTGAACCTTATCAATTGATATTTTCTCAGTTGGGTCAAGAATCCAAACCCTGTTGGGTTACTCTAAAAGGCTTTCGAGTTAGGAGAGGGCTAAGTAATTGATTTGGCCTTAGATAAACTGATACTCCCAAAATTAACGTACCACCACTAGAGGTGTCAAAACGGGCGGATGGGCAGGCGACGGACGGGTTTTAAATGGATAGCGGGTAAATGAGTGTTTTATCCATCTTACCCATTAAGCTAATAGGATTAAATGGACGAGTGTTAACAGATAATGAATTACCCGTTAATATCCGTTTATCCGTTAATATCCGTTTATCCGTTAATATCCATTTGCCCGTATATATCCGTTTACCCGTTTAACCCATTTAAGCGCATTTATCCATTGAACATATATGTCCTTTGCATGATAGTTAAAATAGTTTGTTCACCCCGCTTACTCCGACAATATTCATTTATTTTTATTTTGAATTTTCATTTCATTTTATTTAAAATAGAATTAATTTAAAAATAGTAAATAAAGTTAAGCTTGCTTTATCTAATAACTTTAGGTCATGAGTATCGTGAGAATATGTATGGAAGTATGTTAAATTAAAATGCAATCCATTAAGAAAAATAGATATGTTAATCAAAACGTGAGATACAAGCAAATCAATAAACTATAAAAAATAATATATAATATGATTCATCAATTATATAATTATTTATACAATTTAAAATAATTGGATGGATAATGAGTGTTAAGTGTGTAAATGGATAATGAGTGTTAATGGGTGTTAAATGAGTAATGGGTTACCCTATACTGAATGAGTGATAATGGATAATGGGTATTGTAAACCCGTTAAGCTAAATGAGCGGGTATGAACGGATATTTTAATGAGCGGGTGTAGCACGGGTAATGGGTAACAGATATTTTTGACGGGCTAACCACCACTTAGGTTAGAGGTGTCAAATAGGGCGGGTTGGATGTGTAATATGCATGTAATAATTGAATAATGGATTATTGAATAACATTCGTTAGAAATATTTTATAAAATGAGTAAAATGGACAAATATTAACGGGTAGTAATGTGTTTCGACTACTACAGAATATAGCTACACAATGAACACAACGGAGAAGAGCGATGTCTACAGCTACGGGGTAGAGATTCTACGAGCCGACTCGCAGCTTGAGAATGGAATGCACATGGTTGAATGGGTGAAGAAGAAAATGGGTAGTTACGAACCAGCCATTACCGTCCTGGACCTAAACTCCAAAGTCTTCCGGATCAAATGGTGGAAGAAATGCTTCAGACTCTGGGCATTGCAATGTTCTGTGTAAATGCATCTCCAAGCGAACAACCAACGATGAAAGAATTGGTAGCATTGTTGATGGAAGTAAAGAGCTGTTAGGACTGTGATTAGTTATACCTCACGAGATTTAGGAACTGTTAGGGACTTAAACCAAGTTTGCAGGTTCAAGTACCTCAAAATATAAAGCATAGCAGAAATACGTCTAAAGATTTTTCGTATTAATAAATAGAGTGTACAAATACTTACAATTTGTACACATGCAATAGTGTTGCTAACTATCACAAACAAGTCACATATACCGCCTGATGGTCCCGGACCACCAATCGAGACTCAAAAAAAAGTCCCTCAGGTTCCGAATCCTCGACTTCGTCTTCGTCTTCTCCAATGATGAGTATCTTCAGCAGATCTGTAACTCAATGCCTAGTGAGTAATGTCAGATGCTCCTCTCGAAACTCCTCTGGGACAGGTCCTCCGACAAGACCTCCTCGGGATAACCACCTCCTATGGTACCTGAAGACAATCACCTCCTGTGATGTCTGACCTGAGACAACCACCTCCTATGGTCGCTGACCTGAGACCATCACCTCCTGTGATATCTCCTTTGGTGT
Organism: Sedum album; assembly: GCA_006409495.1. NCBI lineage: Eukaryota > Viridiplantae > Streptophyta > Magnoliopsida > Saxifragales > Crassulaceae > Sedum > Sedum album. The sequence goes on along the minus strand of QZGG01000157.1, from coordinate 45,890 downwards.
GTTTTCACCACTTCATTGTGGTATAGGGCTAAATCACATACACCTGATGGTCCCGTACCATCAATCGCGACTCCAGACAAGTCCTCAGGTTTTGAACCCTCGACTTCGTCTCCTCCGGTGAGTTTCTCAGTAATTCCGAATTGCTCTCTAAACTCTCCCTGGAGTGCCCTCCTTTGGGGTGTGATTGCACCACCTATGAGCTGCTCCTTCGCTGAGTATAAATAGGGGTTGTTACAAATATGACTGTTGCCCACTACTCCACTCCTAACATTCAGCTCATGTCTCTCCGTGATTCTCTCTAACAAACTTTGACTTAGTTTGTCATCATCCACGAAGTGTAACGTCTCTCCAAGAAGTGCAAGTCAGCTCCAATAACGTCTCTCCACGTTTTTCTCAACCGACACTTGGCTTCTTCTCGGACTGATGTGACTTCAAGTCTCAGTGCGTCCGACGCAGGTTTTTGTTTCTCTTCTGTGTCTGTCAGGTACATGTACCTGCACATTCAACTCAGGTATTAATCGAATATTGTCGTCATCAAAATCCACTGGAGTACATATTCCAATAAGAACACACCTGAAGAATGGGTGAAGACATCTAAACAACACCTTCAAATCCACCAGTTTAGCTTTCGTGGCCTTTTGTCATTTACTGTCTTTGTTAACTTTTTATTACTGAATGATCATCGATTTTGTACGGATCTAAAAAAAATCAAATATGTCATTTCACTATCAGTTTAAAATCATGTCGTTTTGCTAAATGTTTGATAAATACGGTGCAGTTTAATAGTAAAAAATGATGATGCGACCTCGTTTCAAATCTGATAGTAACACGGAGTTCACGTGCTTCACGTCTGAAATCCTTAATCTCTCCTAAGTCGACACAAATCACTAAAATGGCCGAAACGACAAACCACCAAATCCGATTCGGAATCCTCGGCTGCGCCGACATCGCGAGGAAGGTCTCCCGAGCAATAACCCTAAGTCCCAACGCGGTAATCCATGCCGTCGCAAGTCGCTCACTTTCCAAAGCCACAAACTTTGCCGCAGTCAACAATTTCCCACCTACCACTAAAATATATGGATCATATGAAGCCCTTTTAGATGATGTGGAAATTGATGCTGTTTACATCCCTTTGCCGACGAGTTTGCATTTGAAATGGGTGAGTCTGGCTGCTAGTAAGAAGAAGCATGTGTTGCTTGAGAAGCCGGTGGCTTTGGATGTTAAGGAGTTTGATGAGATTTTGAAGGTTTGTGTGGAGAATGGAGTGCAGTTGATGGATGGGACTATGTGGATGCATCATCCGAGGACAGCTAAGATGAAGGAGTTTGTCTCTGATGCTGATCGGTTCGGACAACTTAAAACTGTATGAATATTCATTCCTTCATTCCTTTTGGATATTGTTGATTGAGTATTGTTTAAGTATGTCGTGAGGTTTTCTGGTGAAATGTTTCTTGCTTGGTTTGGTTATTTGGATTTTGAAGACTGTTTGATTGAAAAGTGGCTAGTTTATGCATGTTTTGTGTGGCTCCTGTTTGGGCGCCAAATGAGTACACTTTTGGGAACTAAGTGGAAAAGGTTAGCAAAGAGTGTAAAAGGAAATAAGTTTATGGTAGTGGTCGTTTCATGGAAAGTTTTGGGGATGGAAAGAAAATTTGAGTCGAAATCATTAAGTTATGTTTGTTTTGTTATAAAAACTTGAATCAAATTAAAAAACGACAGTACATACTTTTCCGCTCAATCCTGTGAGTAGATCAGCTCCTCTTACGGTTTTGTTTCATTTTTTTATTAATTTTCCAAGAACCTTTCATGTGTGAGTAACAGAAATTTTAGTACGAGTTGGTTTGTTTGTTGTTTTTTTGTTGCCTTCGGTCATGTTACATGTTCAACAAGTATGAATCTTTGAACCCTAAAGGACACCATAAGTTCAAGCTAAAATAATGATTTCTGTCAGCATATACTCATGAACTTTGTAAGGCTCAAATCTTTCTGTTTGGTCACTTGTAATCCTCATCCAATAACGAATTATACATGTTTCTGTATACTGTAAAGTGTAATAGACGATATTCTTGACTTTTCATGGTTCAGTAGGCTTGCTTTTCACATATTAGTGTTTAGCCAGTATTGGTGGTTTCTATGTTTTAACATGGGCGTGGTATTGGCCCGTACTCTACATGATTTAGCAAATCCGATTTCATTGTTTTTTGTCTCAAGGGAGTTAGGAAAGTGTACGTTGGCCTTTCATACTCACACGTTGAAGTTTGTTCCTTTGACCAGTTTATCAGTCTTTTTGTATACATTTATGCTTCTCTGGTTCTATAATCTAATGATTGGGTAGTGTAAATGTTACTTTAATTTTTATATGCCGTTTGCTAGATTAATTTGGTTTGTTTTATGCTATCAAGTATTGGCAGTGATGATTCTAGTGAGTTATTTTTTGCATCAATGGTGCTGGACAGTTTTGTTATATAATTTTTAATAATTTTTCTGCTTAAAGGTTCATAGCTGCTTCACGTTTGGTGCTGATCCTGACTTCTTAAAGAATGACATCCGCGTGAGGCCTGATCTTGATGGTCTTGGTGCACTAGGTGACATCGGGTGGTATTGCGTGAGATCAATATTATTTGTATTTGAATACGAACTTCCCAAGACTGTACTAGCGTTACCTGGAGCTGTCCTGAATGAAGCCGGAGTCATTCTTTCTTGTAGCGCTTGTCTGCACTGGGCAGACGGACGGACTGCAACTTTCCACTGCTCCTTCCTCTCCAATTTAACCATGAGCTTAACTGCAATTGGTACAAACGGCACCCTGACTGTTTGTGACTTTGTCGTCCCATGTGAGGAGCATGAAGCCTCATTTTCAGCAGGAACCAAGAATTGGTTCAATGACCTCGTAACAGCATGGGCACCCACACCTAGTGAACACATCGTCACAGCAGACTTACCTCAGGAAGCATTAATGGTTAAAGCATTTGCCAACTTGGTCACAGATATTAAAACAAAAGGATCAACACCCGATAACCAGTGGCCAACGCTGAGCAGGAAGACACAGCTCATCCTCGATGCAGTCAAGGCATCTATTGATGGAGGGTTTCTTTCTGTGGAGATTGTCGGTTAGGTAAGCATTGTACTGCTAGTTGCTATTTCCGGACTCTGTCAAACAATTTAATAAGTGTTTGTTAGCAGCTTCTGATGCATCTGACAAACTTAAAGCCTATTGGACTGAAATGATTCTTTTTTGCTAAATTTTATTCAAATTGTTAACTTCAATGCATATGTTTAGAGAAGCACGTGAATCTCATTTTACATTCGTTTCGTTGATTGTATTTTATCTATAATTATGTCTTATTAATGTATTGATACAATCTGGTGCATTGATAAAATGCAATCAACGAATACAAAGTGAAACTCATGAGTTATGACTTATGAGTATATTAAAAAGATGTGTACACATGATTCAATCTTTATGTTTAAATACTAAAATCTTACTAATTTTACCATCACATGGCTCACCATTCCGATGCATGGGGTTTGGCAGAAATGTCGACAGGCTCAGTTCACGACTTATTCGTTCGGATTCCCGAGAGACATTACGATGGGCGCCTTTCCGTAGGCACATGTACACCAGTGTCTGCACCAGCAACAGGAGTTATACTATATAAGTAGGCTGTGAAGCATTGCTTCCTTCCCCAACCTTAACGGCGAAAAAATGTCTTCTTCAAAAGTCCGTTTTGGCATCATGGGTTGTGCGAGCATTGCCCGGAAAATATCCAGAGCAATCACTCTCTCCCCCAATGCCACTGTCCATGCAGTTGCAAGCCGCTCAAGAGAAAAAGCTACAAAATTTGTCAAAGACAATGGACTCCCAGCATCTGTCAAAGCGTATGGATCATATGAGGCTCTACTTGAAGACAAGGAAGTTGATGCAGTGTATATTCCAATCCCTACTAGCTTCCATGCCAATTGGGTGACACTAGCATCTTGCATAAAAAAACATATATTGTTGGAGAAACCAGTGGCTCTAAATGTTAAGGAATTCGATCGCATGGCGAAGTATTGTAAGCAGAATAAAGTACAGTTCATGGATGCTACCATGTGGATGCACCATCCAAGGACTTCTAAAATGAAGGACTTCATCTTAGATGAAAACCGATTTGGCCGCCTCACAAATGTAAGTGCATTCTTGAAAATGAGACATTGCAAAAAGGCTGCTTCATTTATTCATTTGTAATGCAAAGGAATGGTGGATTTTGCAGGCTCACAGCAGTTTCACATTTGCTCCGGGTCCTGACTTTTTCAAAAATGACATCCGGGTGAAGCCTGGTCTCGATGGGCTTGGTGCCCTAGGCGACATGGGATGGTATTGCATTAGAGCTTTACTATTTGTTTCAAACTATGAGCTGCCCAAGAGTGTTATAGCTCTACCAGGCACTGTCTTCAACGAAGCTGGAGTCATTCTTTCATGTGGCGCGTCATTGCATTATGAAGATGGAAAAGTCTCAACATTCCACTGCTCATTTCTCTCCAATTTAACCATGGATATAACTGCTGTTGGAACGAAAGGAACTCTCCATGTCAATGATTTCATCATTCCAGTTCAAGAACTCGAAGCCTCCTTTTCAGCATCATCAACTCTAAAACTCAATAACATGGAGACAGGGTGGGTTTCAGATCCCTTAAATGACGTGAATGTTGTGCAGACAGATGTGCCTCAAGAAGTGCACTTGGTGAAGACCTTTGCTGATTTGGTTAGAGATATTGAGGTGAATGGAGCCAAGCCTGACATGAAATGGGCAACATTAAGTAGGAAAACACAGTTGATCATAGATGCTGTCAAGGCATCTATTGATGGTGGTTTTGTGTCTGTTCAAGTTGAAAGTTAGGATGATGCCTCAACTTCTGTCCCAAACAGATTTAGCCTCTGTTTGTGTCAGCTTGATCAATAAGCATCATACATTTTTTTTGTCACCAATTTATCATGATTTTTAATTGGAAAATGTTTAATGCACGACGGCCAAAATGACTTAAATGTTCTTATCTTTTGCCCTCGTTACTCGCACTATCTAGGGGTATGCACCGAGTCCTGATGCGCCAAACATTACTCATTTTTCTTAATGTTGCAAACATGCGAGTAAGACCAAACTTGGATCGAATTTAAAATCTGAAGGCTTTTTAATTGTATAGTAACCATAAAAAGTTACTTTGTACACAAACGGACAGCAAATCTATGTACAGTTACAACATATAAAAACACAACAGCAACTTAAAAAAACATGTTACATAAATCAACAATGCCCTGTTTCACAGTCTGAACTATCAGCAAGGGTTTAAATACTGAGGAGGCTTTCGCATGCTAGTAGAACTTGTGTTACCATTTCTTACAATAAAAGCAGTGTCCATACCCCAAGCAAAATGTCTCTCTAAATGACAATGCATAAGCCACACTCCTAATAACATTTTCCAGCCAAAAAAATGTTAATCAGCAAATCGAAAAATTCATATATCAATCCGGACATCCGAAAATAGAAAGAAAATTCGAAAGAAAAACATTTGCTGAGAAATTCAAAGATAATGTATGAAAAATGTACCTGGATTATCAGCTCTGAATCTAACGGCAGCCCATCCATTTGTAGGTACACCGACGGTATTCAGCTCCGGTGGATCGACCAAGTTGTAACTTTCCGGATCAGATGAGCTATTAAAATTTCCAAAACCATATCCCACTAGAAAAAAGTTAAATCCATGGAGATGCATTGGGTGATTCTCTGCTCCAAGAATACTTGTTCCTTGAAACACAATTTCCACTGTTTCATTGTATTTCAAGACGACAACTTTCGTAGCCGGATTCGAATTCAGCAAATTATCAGCTACTTCATCAGATGTATAATTGTACTTATAAAGTGGTTCTAAAGGGAAGTCAGTCTTGTATACTCCTTTAATTCCCCAATAATATGCTTGCAAGATATCGAGCGTTGGATTCACGAAACTCATGTTGTTCAAGCTAGCTGAAAGTCTCGAACCATTAGGCCCGTCGCAAGAGTTATTCACACATGGTTCCGTGTTGACCGCAACGGCTACGTACATATGTGTATCTATAAGTTTTGGCACATTTATAGGATGGGCTAGAGAATTTAAGGATCTTAACTTGAGAGTGAAGTTAGTGACAGCAGAAATGTCGCTGTAATCCGGAATGTTTGGAAGAAAAGGAGTTGAAGGTGGTGAATAAATTCCTGTATATTGTAAAATAGCAGTTGAAGTATTGGTATCATATTCTGTAGCTCCGGCGTAAGCTCGTGTCGCGATGTAATACTGGCTAGGTGTTTGATTAGCTGTGATGAGAATATCCATGGTTTGGCCTGGTGTGATCATTACGTAGCTTGTATCAAATGGCTTTACGTATAATGCATCCATTGCGACAATAGTTAAGGTATGGTTTGCTACCGCGAAGAACATCTCGTCGTTCATGATCGAATTGATCACGCGTAGGAGATAGTTTTTTCCATAGTCTACTGGAAATTTGATTGTTCCTGCAATACAAAAAATATCCTCATTTTTATCATCTCTGTTTAAACTGGCAAAAACAGACTAAGCAAAAATCCGGACATCTTTTTTTTACAGAATCTTAAAAATGTCAGACATCCGAACATTCAGTAAGTACTGACACTTGATGCAGAAATCATTGAAGAAATGCATCTGCTAATAAAATAATTTTTTTGAAAGAAAAGAAATGACATAAAAATCATCACCTGGCTTTGAACAATCATAGAAATCTCCTGGCTGGCCATTTATAGTAAAAGCATCAGAAATATTCGGCTCACCGCCAGTTGTAAGAGCCGTTTTGAAGATCTTCGCTACATCGCCTTTATACCAGGAAGCTGTAAGACAATATGTCAAAAACTGAAGTTGATATAGTCTCAGCTACATAATATGAAGTTCAACTGTATATGCTAGTATATCCAAATAAGTACCTAAAATAATTGGAAATTCTGCATATGGTTTTGGATAAGGGTAAGAACTTTCTTGGTTAGAATCAATAATGATCGCGCCATGTACTGTAGCGCGCGACCAGTCGCTATGAGCATGCCACCATAAAGTTCCTTCCTCTGTCGAAAATATAACTTCATAGCTAAAATTATTTCCAGGTAGAATTGGGCATTGAGTTACATATGCCGGTCCATCTGACCATGGATTCCCAGGTTGTTTCACCCCATGCCTGGTAATAAATATTTCAAAAATACTAGAAATGGAAATTTCTCAAAAAAGTATAGAAATTCAAAAACATTCCACACGGCCTATTTACCAGTGGATAGAAATGTTGTAATCTCCCTTATTGTGAATGTTTACAATGATTGTTTCTCCTTTTAGTGCATATAAAGTAGGACCTGGAAATTGTCCATTTACAGTCAGCATCTTCTTTGTGCTGCAAAGCCTTGTGTATGAAGTTTCTTCCACCTGATGCATTTTTTAAAGTCAGGCCTTGCAGAGTATTAGTTTTCTTCATTTCTCAACAGCTCCGATCAGTTACGATAATTCAAAGAATTACAGAAACAAGTACATTTTCAGAACTTTTCCTACAGAACTTATCATATTAAAGGTGAAAGAGATGAAGTAATAGAAATTTACCACCCAGTTGAGGGTTCGGACAGTATTTGCATTAGCTACATAGAATGGTGTAAAGTGATTCAAGAGGACAACAACCAGAAACTGAAGAATGAAACTCTTTCTGAACTCCATTTGCATGTCTCATGAAATCTGAAACTCTTTTAGTGTTTCTGCCACTTGAGTAAAAACATGTCTGATTATATAAGCTAGCTAAAGCTCAAATGAGTGACATTAACAATACACGTGCTACGTTAATATATTCGAAAATGGACTAACAGTTGACTTGGCTTAATTAGTAGTTTGCTTCTTCTAACTTCCACTAAAACTTCATACATAATCTCACCTCGTGGAACACATTTGTCTGCAATTTATTCAAGTAAATAAATTGAAATTAGTGTAAAGAATTGGATTCTTAATTTTTACGAAAACTCAACTTCAAAATGTTGAGCTATATTTCCATTTGCTTAGCGTGCGTTGGCCAGTATTTGTTACACACGTCCATATGACCAATTCGTTTACTTGATAAAAAGTTGACTAATATTTTGGTACATCTTCACCTACTGAACTAACAAATAACAACCATCACTAGTCCTAGAATCCATAAAATTGGACTTATTCTCAACCTCAACAGTCCATAACAATTTGGGATAGATACAACACGATCTTGCTCCAAAACCTTTTGGAAGGTAGAAGTAGAATATAATAAATTTAATACTGGACATTTTCTAACCTAAGTGAAATGTAAAATGTGTCTGGAATAGCTTTCCAAAAAAAGAAGTTTAACCTCAGTGAGGTTACGTACAATGGCATCTTAATGGAATTTTGACACCTGCCGGTTTCCTCTTCTCTCGAACTATCGCTTCCTGGATCATTGGCAGTTTTTGGTGAATCTTTTTCCATATATGATTAATGGCACCATTATTTGGAACTGGGCCGATTCCAGCAGGATAGCCATTATCGTAGACAAATACAGGCTGCACTTGAGACATATGTTGTCTGAATTGGTCTTTCTGCTTTGTGGAATAACTCCTGAGATGACTTACAAGCCAGTTTGGTTGCAATGCATCGCTAACTGCTACGAAGACTGAGAACTCGGAGTAATCAATTATTCCTTCAAATGGAAGTTCAATGTTGTCACTCACTATAACAGGTATGCAGAGACTTTGAATGGCATCGAACAGTCGACAAGAGGTGGGAGTATCTCCTGCTGGATGAAGGCAGAACTCGGAACCTCTCATCCCTTTGATTGACTGCTCCCTACCAGTGGCATTTGGAAAGCCTTCTTCCATGATCACATCTGGCTCGCCCATTACCAGGTCCCATATCTTTTCTCTGACCAACCACCCTGTCAAATGGAATTATAATAACCATGAGTAGATAAGATTACTCCTAAAGTTACACTTGTTCTAATTTGTTTGACTATCAACTGGCTATTTAGCACTTCCGATAAAATCAATAAACATCCAGTGAACAAAATTTAGCATTCAGTTGTACCCAGTATCCACAAAGACGTGCTATAATAAATGAGTCATTTTGGTAATTTTAATCTGGATTATTGTAAAACGAGAAATGAAGAGAGACACATAAAGTACAAAAAGATCTAAATATGGTTTAATATGCTAAAAAGAAAGTAGTCAGATTTTTTGAAGTTCGATTAATGGCAAACAAACTGGAAGATGTTCACAAGAGTTGGGCAGACGAGGGTTTTAAAGAAGTTCATAGATTTAAACCTCGGATGATCTCTAGCTAAGAAAATAGATGTCAGACCGGAACACTTACTCGATGTCTATGCTTAGCCCCTTTGAAATACAGAAGGGTATTCCTCTTCTTGTTCGCGGACAACAGCAATCTAGGGAGTAAATGAGTGTATGGCACAATGATATCTTTCAGCAGTGAAACTTGTGTATGTTGAATCATCTCTGATGAGTTACCACCAGATGTTTTTGAGTCAAGTCTGTACCAGCCTCCAAAGTCTACCACCAAAAGAATTGCTGGGGCAATCTCATCTCTGACATGCCACATAGCCACTGGGTCTGCCAAATAATGCTTCAAATTTTAACACAACCTGACAATTCAAATACTAGATTATAAGGCGCTACAAAGTTGTAGAACATCTCATACTTCTACTCAATTTTTACACAAAACAGCACAGTAATTCCGGCTCCTAAGTTCCAACATCAAATAGCAAATATCAAAGGTATTTGACAAGGCACCATTTAGGAGGCGGCAATAATCTTAATATATCGTAGAAACAATTACGATTGCAGAGAAGACACCGATGCACCGCCATAGTTGTTACTTGATAAAGCTGACATGCCATACAGCAACTGAATGTATCATGTCAGGATCCGCCGACAACTAAAAGACTATTCATTCGGAACTCCAACACTAGCAAACAATTCATACATCTATTCGGTTTTAATAAACTTTTGTCACTACTAAACAACACAATATGGCGCCTCATATGCTCCCAAGCTGCATTACATTAAACGTGAGAGCCTTAAAATCAATTTTGAGTAAATCAACCTGGCTCACTTCACCTAAAACAGTTCCGATCACAATGAATACACCAAATCTACAGGTGAATGCAGCAGCAAACATAAGCCAATAATCTAAAAATCAAACTCAATGTAAACATTCGATAGAAATGTAAAGCAAAAGCATCAATTACCAGTTAAAACAAACACATGATCTCGTCCACCAGACCGCTTCCACGCATCACTCCCCTTAACCAAATCAACCACCATTCTCTGCCTCTTATAATCCTCATTCCCTTCCTTCTTCCTAAACGTCCCCATCCCTCTCCCAAGCTCCATCTCCGCACTCAAAGTCGCAAAAAACGGCACAAAAACCACATCGGCATCTTTCCAATCAGAAACCCTAACCGCTAGAGACGAATTCATCTTAACCTCATCAGGCGTGATCAGATCGGCCATCAGCCAGTACTCCGCGCTGTACTGCTTAATGAGTGGATTCTCAGGATAAGGCGGATACGGAGACGAGGATTTGGAATGTTGATTTTGATTTATGGTGGATCTGATGAGGGAATCTTCTGCAGACTGGATTCTGGCGTCGTCGGGGGTGGAGGAGGACCAGTAGGTGTTTAGGAGGCCGTAGTTGAGGGATTGGGGGATGTCGGCTAGGTGTACTTTGACGAGAGGTGGTTGGAATGGTGTGGATTGTGATTGGGAGTGGAGTGAGGCTGAGGGTGTGGTGGTGGACGAGGAGAGGAGGAAGAGGAGGATTGAGAGGGAGAAGAGAAGTGTGAATGTTAAGAATATCGTCGAGATCGAAAAGCTTCCAGTCGCGGGAGGTTTGGGCGGCATGGCGGTAACGATCCAAGTCGAGACGGGAGACGGACGAAAACTGATGTTCGGTTCGCGGAAGGAGATCAGTGTTGGCCCCCGTCAATATGATGTCGTTTCAAAACAATAGTAATACGACGTAGTATTGGGCTTAAAAGGGAGATGGGAAAAGTATCAAAGGTAATTTCTTGGGCTTGAAGCCCACAAAGAGTAATGTAATTTGATATTCGATAAACCAAACCGCCCCGATAAACCAGCCGGTTCACGGATCGACCCACCATGTCGGTCCGGATTTAGTAACACGTGGTCACTATCATTTCTGTCATGGGAAGTTGGTTGTTGTGTTCGGTTGTATGTTGCCTCCATGCTGGTTTTTATGGATCTTTCCATCCTATTCAGTCAACACATATTTACTCCGAATCAAAAAAATCAAAATGCTAGTATTGATATTTTCCATTGTAAGTAAATGCAAATTTCTGACCATTTGAGACATTATGCATTCAGGACCTAACTTTTCCAAGCCCTTTTTTGCAGTTCAAAGATATGAGCCTAGTGCACTTCCAGTGCTACTATCCTCAAGATCCAAGGTAGCCCACTTTCCCCTTTTTCCTCTTTATGCAATTCACAAAGTACTGGCTGTCTGGTCTGGCTAGCTTGCATCATGTCAGCATCTGAGACAAATAATGTCAACATTGGAGGTTTGCGAAAGAGCCAAAATTATTTGTCAATACTCGAAGAGAATTTTGTACATATATGTTTCCAGTGTGTTCTTTAACTTATGTGCTCAATTTGCTTAGAAGTTTCAAGCTTACCTTACCCCATTGACAGACATTATTTGTTGTCATGCTACTCTGATTTATGAGAGGAAGACTAAGGTCAGTGTTTCTTTAGGAATCGGGGTGACGGTATTAGAATGATACATTGTTCAAATAATCTAATAGAAAGCAATTACTTAATTATCCGTGTTTTTCGACTGAATTTTTATAAGGATATTTTGAATTTACCAAAATACTATGTGACCTAAAGATTTGCCGAGATAGAATTTTTGAGCCGGGGACATAATTTTCTAAAATAAGTTCGTTACGTACCTCATTTCCCAATCTACCAATGGGTGCTTCTAGGCGTGTCTTGTAGACAACCACTTAAGGAGAAGAAGAGTATGCATGGGGAGAGTGAAAATGGACTAATTCAATATAGGCAGGCTGCGGTTTGCCCAAAGCTATGCCAATTATTATCAGTGTGGGACTCAGTAGACGACTAGTAGTGACAAAATGCTGACTCCATGTTTTTCCTCTTCTGGGGATCGATCATCCCACTCTTTACTCTTAGTTGCTAACATCATCAAGATGATTGACCCATGATGTGTTTAGCTTGGGGTTAAACTTGCATTGTCTTATGCTATATGAGAAGACACAACAACGTGCAGTTGTACTTTTTGAAAGGGTAGACTATAGCATGATTCGTAAAAAGTGTGGACGTGATAAATCTTGTACATTGAGCGCAATGGTCTGCATGAAACCACATGACATACACAATTAACAATTCAAAATTAGATTCGAACTCAAAACCTTATATGTTCATGTCTTGCTGGAGATATCTTTATTCTTTATACGAACATTAAGATGTATTTACGTTATACGGAAAAGGTTTTAGGGAGATAGCTAAAGTTTTGTAAGACGGAGGGACAACATTTCAACCCAATGAATGAGATTAAAAATAAAAAAACCTCCAAATCCAACCGCCAACTTTGATAAAAACTAACTTAAACTCAACCGTCAGATTAATCAAATCAACAGTTGAGATTTCGTTCAACCGTCTCACAAATATTTAATGTCCTCCTGAAACTTTACCCTACGTTATGCTACCTATTTGATTAGTCAAATGCACTCTAGTCCACAGCTACTGGGAGTGTTCAACTGATATCGGCAATGAATGCATCATACAGCTCCTGGGAGCCCTGTGGTCAAGTGGAACACATATTTGTTCTTGCCAATCCCACCTCTTTTACCTCTCTAGCTACAAATGTCAGTTACTTAAACAAGCAACCTACGTAGAGAGGCACCCCATGCATTTACAAGTTATTTCACGACTCTTTATAACAACTTATTTAGCACGCCAATTCTGAACACATGCACATTGTTCTTATTCAGTGCCACATTTTGTGGTACATAAATCTCAGTGAAGATGTCATTAGTTAAATTCATTATCCCCACAACAACAAAAGCTGAATGCTTTACCGACAAACTTCCAATGCTGACATCTGCTTCATACCATTCAATGGTAGTTGGTACACATGCTTTTTTATCCAGAAACGTGGGGTTCCCTTTAATGCATGATTTGATAATCAAGAGAGCAATGAAGCTCTGTAATTAACATTGTTTTCACGGCGCCTCGGCGAATCACGGCGCTAATCTACCGCCAAGCCGCCTAGTCGATATGGTGAAAGTCTAGTCGTTACATGGCGATACGGCGTAATATGTATTTAATATGTAAAACAATATTTATTTAGCTTGAAATAATACTGATATATTGTAAAAATAAATTAATTGATGATTTCTGAGTATATTTTATTATATTTTCTCGTAGTTTAGAATGTATTTGTAAATTAATTTAGAAATTCACGGACTCTTAAGGATTATTTCCGCCGACCCTTAAAAATTTAATTTAATTCTTAATGGCCCAGTCGACGACGACGTGAAAGCCATGGTAATTACAAGACCTATTTAGATGTTTATGAGATAAAATCTTCAAACACGTGAAGAAAACGTTGTCGTTTTGTCTGAGAACATAAGTCAACACTAAGGGTGCAACGGTGACTCAAGAGGGTCCAAATACTCGTCAGCTAGGGTCTCTACTCATTAATCACATTGTTGACTTAATTGTAATGCTAATCTGCTACTTGAATCCATTCAATCTTGCTCCATCTCTTTTTTAATTAATATACAAAACGTAATTTAAAGAAAATTTTAATTTTAATTTCACTAAAAGGGTATAAAAAAGTTACTAAATTGCATGTACCATCATTGAATGTTATCCATATTAGTATTAATCTTTACTACACGTCAGCTCAAAGAAAATTCATCGCATACAACCTCATAAAACTCTCCCTTGGCTCACTCCCTTTTCCTATAAAAACACTCTCCAACGTTACAACTCAAGCACAACACACGGTACGTCCGTGACATCCAACACCGGCCACCTCCATACATAAAAACATCATATTCTGATCATCATATCATCCTCGAAAACATGTCTTCAACAGCCTCCACAACTCCTCTCCATCCAAGACAAACGAATGAAACCAAAGCCATGCAGATTGAGGAAAAGGAACCGAGAGTTGCAAGCCCTTTGAAAGTTATCATAATGGTTGCATCCATAGCTGCCGGAGTGCAGTTCGGGTGGGCCCTACAACTCTCGTTACTAACACCGTATGTTCAACTACTAGGCGTGCCTCATCAATGGGCCGCGTTTATATGGCTTTGCGGCCCAATATCTGGACTTTTAGTCCAGCCCATTGTCGGATACCACTCCGACCGATGCACTTCCCGATTCGGCCGTCGTCGGCCATTCATCGCCTCCGGCGCCGCCCTTGTCGGCATTGCGATTTTCCTTATTGGTTTTGCTGCTGATATCGGACAAAAGGCAGGTGACCAGTTTGATAAGAAGACTAAACCACGCGCCGTCGCGGTCTCGTCGTCGGATTCTGGATCCTCGACGTGGCTAACAACATGCTTCAAGGCCCATGTCGTGCCCTTTTAGCAGATCTCTCCGGCGACGATCCGAAAAAAACACGTGCGGCGAACTCAGTTTTTTCCTTTTTCATGGCTGTCGGAAACGTCCTCGGATACGCCGCCGGAAGCTACACAAAGCTTTACAAAATCTTCCTTTCTCATCCACCACGCTTGCGACGTCTACTGCGCCAATCTCAAAAGCTGTTTCTTCATCTCTATCTTCCTCTTAACAACACTCACCATCGTCGCACTTGTCATCGTAAAGGAGACTCCTTTCGTCCGAACCATCTACATCGGAGAAATCGAACACTTTCCCGGTGATTGGTAACCTATACGCTGCGTTTCGTGAGATGAAAAAACCGATGTGGATTTTGATGATGGTGACGTGTCTCAATTGGGTCGCGTGGTTTCCGTTTATATTGTATGATACTGACTGGATGGGTAAAGAGGTGTACGGTGGTGATGTAGGCTCGGCTGCATACGATCAGGGAGTGAGAGCTGGTTCTTTGGGACTTATGTTAAACTCTATCGTTTTGGGTGTTGTGTCTTTGTTGCTTGAGCCTGTTGCTAGGAGGATTGGTGTTAAGAAGTTGTGGGGTGGTGTGAATTTTTTGTTAGCTATTTGTTTGGGACTTACTGTTTTGGTTACTAAGATGGCTGAAGCCGGACGGCAATTTGACGCTAATGGTGTTGTTATGCCACCTTCCGCTGGTGTCAAGGGTGGCGCTCTTGCACTGTTTTCCGCATTGGGCATTCCCATGGCGGTAAGTTTATATATTAAAATTTCATCTAACGGTATCATGATCATACTGAATATGGACTAATGGATTTTTTGAAAATTCAGGTGACATTCAGTCTACCATTCGCTCTGGCGTCAATATTTTCAAACTCCTCCGGTGCAGGCCAAGGTAATTTGTTGACACATGCCGCACATTTACAAGACTGGATATATTTGTTAAGGAAAAAATACTTTGATTTTGAAAATCTAATGTTTTGTTTGATTAAATTTTATGCAGGGCTTTCGCTTGGAGTGTTGAATTTGGCTATAGTGACACCACAGATGTTTGTTTCAGTGACCAGTGGAGCTTGGGATGCTTTATTTGGAGGAGGTAATTTACCATCATTTGTCGTTGCAGCCGGAGCAGCTGCCATAAGTGGTATACTTGCCCTTACAGTACTTCCAACTCCGCCACCAGACTTCGTTGGCGATACCCAAACTGCACCTCACTTTTAATCAGCTAGCTGTGTGAGCTCTAAGTATTAAATTGCAATGCCTTAAGTTGAAGATTCACATTGTTATGAGTGACATTTGCTTAGAGTGTGCTAGTCTTTAATTGGTCCATGTACTCTATTCAATCATAGTATGAAGATGGAATGTTTCACTTACTGGCTACTTGTACTCAAAATTCTATGTAACGTCATCACAGAAAAAAACTATTAGGGCCGTTTGAACCTTTATCCAAAATTATATCGAAATAGAATAACATGACTCGGACACAAAGTTTTCCGCTTCTCAGGTTTAGCAAATACTATTATACTCTTTTTTAGCTTTGTATGCATTGGCATGCCGACAGTGCAAGGAACAGCAGATTTGAGAATAGCCACTATACTCGGCAGATGATTACCCAGGACATATTTCAGGAACACCATAATCTACTTTAAGTAGATGTTAGGCCGGCCACATTTACAAGACTGTCGCAATAATTTGGTCTTTCAGTAGGCAGCCTTGTCCTTGTGTTTCTTTCTCAGCATTGATAATCTTCTCTGCAACGGAAGCTTCTCACTTTTGTCACCAGCTTTCTCTAAATGATAGATTATCTTCTCCAGAGTACCCATTACTTCCTTACTCCCGTTTCCGTATTCTTTCTCTTGTATCGTAAGAACTCTTTTTAGCGATTCTACTAATTCAATTCCTTCTTTGCCTAATCTGGTTTGTATCGAAACCAGACAATCAAGAGCTTCCCCTGAAGTAGAAAAAAGCAGTCATCACCAATATGTTAAAAGTCTTATATAGTTAGTAGGGTAAATGCCAAGATAGGATACAGTACCAACTGGGGGAGAGGTGGAACCAAATGCCTTCTCACGAATGATAAGAGCTCTGATTGCGAGTTTCTCAGCCTCCTCATCTCGTGTCATGCAGGAAAGAACAACTGCCAGATGTAACATTGGAAAAGTGATCGATTGGTCATCAAGTGGTACAGATTTTTCCATGATTTTTAAACTTCTACGCAACAAATGCTCTGCCTCTGCGTAATTTTTGGAGGTCGAATATGAAGTGGCAAGATTTATGAGGTGAGTTACAGAACTTGGATGATCTGTTCCTTTATAGTTTTCAACAATAAATAGACATTCCTCTATAAGCTCTCTGCCTTCTTTTGCCCTGGCAACATTTCAATACTTTCAAATGAGCCACAACAATTTGAACTTTATGCAGATATGTAATTGACAATAAATGTAGTACACGACATCGTTTCAACATAGAGACATTAGCACTTTTGGTACAGGATATAACTGACGTACCTTCCAACGGCATGTAGTAATTCAGCGAGGTCTACTCTCATTTTCTCCATTCTATCATCATCCAAAGTCATGTAGTCCGATTCCTTAACGACATGGATGGCCTTTTTGTACAAGAAAATGGCTTCATCAATGTTTCCTGTCAGAAAACAAGAAAATTCCATTTGACAAAATGAGTCGTGAAACAGATCTTAGTCAGCTAAAAGAAAAATGTGCTTTTACCTTTGGCGCATTTCACATTGGCTAACGAATTCATGGCCATCCCGACTCTCCCGTCCTCATCCCCGTAACATTTACGGTAAATATTAAGAACCCTGTAAGAAAAGAAAGGGTAGGTTACTCATGCCTTATTTCCATCCACATAAAAATGTTCGGTTAATGCCAGTGGCATAAATCGATGCTCACCTACTAAATGGCTTTTCAGCATCATTAGCTTTTCCTTCTTTAATTAATAGATTTCCAAGAGCAGATAAAGGCATAACTAGATCCTCACTTTCTATCCCCTTGTCAACTCCAATATGCTGATTGCTCGGGTGTAATGTTCAACCGCCTTCGATGACTTCCCAATTGATCCTAGAACTTTGGCCATGTTCAGCAAAGGAGTTACAAGAAGCGCACTGTCTATCCCTGCGGTGCAAAAATAAGATTACTAGTTACTGCTGCTTCAAGATTGACCCACTACTGTTTCGAGATATACTAGAGCTAAGCAGATTAATGAAAAAAATCACCAGTTTCAGTATTTCCATATTAACGAAACAAGCAAACTATTTCCATGTCAAAGAGAAATATTTTAGCAATACATCAACAAGCTGGAATCCAACCTACTTATATAGTAAACTGGAGCAGAAAAATACCATAAAATTACATGGCCATCATAGCCTAAATATTTTTCTACAAAACAAAACCTGAAAGGTCAAGTTTTATACAATGCTAACACAATACCAAGGTTCAAAGGAGAGCCGGCAACAAACAAAAAGCACTTTGCTTCCTAATAATGTACCGCTATTAGTGATATAACATCACTCCATCTATTAAAAATGCGAGGTGGGTTGTGAAGGCATGTAAGCATCAGAAATATGTGGAGAGAACATTGGTTAACTAAATGGTTAAAATGCACGTAACACTGAATTCATATATTTTAAGTCATGGAAATACCAACCATATAAACATTCCAAGATGCAAATGACTCTTCTATACATTGCAATTGATCGTTCGAACTGCCCCATAGCGGAATACATGCTTCCCATGTGCACGAGTATTGAATCCAGTATAGGTTCGTCATCTTCCAATCCATCTACGATAGGAGTCAACTGCGGCAAATATAGGTGTCAACAAAGGGAGATAATTAAAAAAACCTTAGAAACCACAAGTTGCCAAGAGCACACATTTGCACTAAAATGATAAGAACATTTCACAATGAGGTTCCATACACATGATGAATATGAAATACAATCACCTCATCTAAGATAGAGCCGAGCGTCTTCGTATCGCCAAGAGCAGTATACCCCAAAGCCAGGACATCTAAAATAGCAGCTTCTTCAACACCTTTCACACCAACAATCATCTGCTCTTTAACAGCTTCATAATTAGCCAGAAGCAGTTCAGACGCCTCATCATTCTTTCCAGACAAAATCATCGTCTTGACTTCATGAAATAAATCTTGCAACTGTATTTCAAAATCATCCATCATCCCAGATGCCTTCAACCTGCTAATGATCATAAATAAACATGCATTTTTTCACTTGTGAAACAGATGTAGTGGCTGAGTAATATCCCACCTACGTGGCGTGCTGGGAGTTGAAACATCATAAACGAATTCTTTACCAGGTGCCACTGCCATAAGTGGCCTAACCACAGTACATAGCTGCAGGTTTCCTCTCCCAGAGATTCCGACAAGTGAAGAGAGACGTACACAAGATTCATGATTTTGGAGATGCATAGAGACAAACTGGCATGCCCTGACACATAAAAATGATATTGTAAGTGATTTGAATTCTATCATTCAACATATGGACAAGTACAAGTGATTTCCTACACAAATGCCATAATCCCTATCCATCAGTGAAGTACTCATTTCGAGAAGCTTATAAAAACCAATTGTGACATTAGCAAGTAATGAGCCGCTGAATCCTTATTTTTTCGATTAATTGTTTTGTAAAAATCTTCAAGTTAAGGCAAAGTGTTAGCAAATAGCTCAATGTTCAACCAGACATGGCAAAGATAGAAAATCAGTCTACACAACAAAACATACTTCCAAAGCAGTATCAAATTGAATCAGTGTACTATGCTCAACACCAATTAAGATACCACAACTCAAACCCAATCCTGAATATGAAGATGATACAAATCAAATAGTGGAAACCCAATTCTCAGTGTTAAGAATCATTGCACCAAAAGTGCAAAGATGAAAACTTTAATCCATAAAACAAAAACTAAACATACCTTCCAGCCCTAAAATTGATAGATTGACAGTTGAAACTAGAAACCCAGCTTGCCGTCGACCCATCAGACTGAACAGAACGTCCTTGACAAGACGGATATAACAAGTTGTTCGGCAAAAGCGTCACCATTTCAGGCAAGACGGAGCTGTGAAGATGATTGTCTTTCCCCAAAACCCTCGCGTGTTTTTCTACCTTATACGACGCCGTTTTGTTCTAATCCAACGGCTCAGATTCATCCCACAAACCGTCAAACCTAAACTTCTCTGTGCTCCGATTCAACACTCGCGTTTGAAAATTTGAGCTCGAAACAACGCAGCAGATTTTAGGCTGCGTTTAAATCAAATGGTGAATTCGAGAGACGTTGCTCTGGTTTCAGCTGCAGGCGTTGCTGGCGCTGTAGCTTCTTTCATCACTTTCAGTTACTTCTTTAACCCCAGACGAAATCAACCTCGCATTCCCAAAGATTCAACCGTAGAGAGCAACAACAAGTCTCCTCCGCACGACCCATTTGACCCTGCGAAGCGTCAAAGGTAAACAGATGTTAAAGTTTACAACTTTTGGTCTCAGCTAGAAGGGAGTTATAGCTAGGTTTTGTTAATAGCTAAAAATCCAATCTTTTAATGATGTAGTTGTTGTGATTTGTTGCAGCTATTTGTCATGGGATGATTACTTTATGGCTATTGCATTTCTGTCAGCTCAGAGGTCAAAAGATCCTCGCAGACAGGTAGTGGATGATTTATATTTTGTGTAGAGACGTTGAATAAAGGTGTGTATTATGGCATGATCGAGATTCGAGCTTAATGCTTGTTCTTGTTGTAGGTTGGGGCGTGCTTGGTGAATCAAAACGATGTTATTCTAGGTATGAATATCTGTCCTTAGTAACTAATTGTAATATCTGTCCTTAGTAAATAATTGAGTACAACTGCCATTTTGAGTTTATCCTATTGAAGTGATATTGCATTTTGGAGTGGAATTTCCATTGCTCATTACTAATTTAGGTTGAGTCGTTATTCTCGAACATGCCCATTTTGGTAGGGGTCCACCCATCCTAAAATACCCTCTGCCTGAATTCTAATTATACAAAATATGAAGGCTCGATTGGAAACTTCAGGCCGGTCCTATATAAATTATAAAGCCCACAGTTTTTTCTAAGTCCTTTGATTTTAGGGTTTGAACAAGCCAAATTCGGCCTTTAACCAGGTCACACTCGTTTTGTATCGTATTAAAAAACTATCCTCATTTTGTCATTTGAATCGTAAAATTTTTGTTTGATAATATAATCATCAATTTTTGATAAGTAAAGTTACATATTTTAAACTTTTTTATTTTTTAGGAGAACATATCACTACATATAAGTATAAAAATGATAGTCATATATATAAGTTAACGGTTGAGTTAGTGTGCTCACTTAAAAATATAATTGTTAACTTTAATTAAAATTATTTTCATATTATTTTACATATAAATATAAAAAATGCTTAATAGTTTGATTTTATTAGTTACATATTCAAGTAAAACAAGTATATTTAAATTTGAATTTTACATTTGAGTTAGATGCAAAATGTTAGATACAAATATGTTTTTTCGGGCTTCTACATTTTGGGGAGAGGCGTCATCATGGCACTGATGAATGGACAGTGTCGACTTTGTTAGTTTTGTTCTGGTTTAAAAGAGTTTTAATTTATGCATCGTGCATTCATGCTGGAACGGATGTCTATGTGGTATAAAGTGGGAAGATAAATAGATAACTAAGTGTTTATGAGATCAATGTGAGGTGACAAACTTTTGGATAGGAATTGGGTACAATGGGTTCCCGAGAGGATGCTCGGATGACAAGCTTTCATGGGCTAAGGTTTGTTATGCAATATTCATATTCCTTTATTTGGATGCAAGTTATCTAGTTTATGGCTTCCCCATTCTAAAGGAGTTACTCTACTGTATTTTTTATTTCAGCAATCTAAGAATGGTGATCCACTTGAGACTAAGTACCCGTAAGTTTGGACACTCGGAGACTCTATCCTATCACAATTTTTTCGTCCTTGAGCAGTAGTCTGTAGACCAAAGTTCCGCTCTTTTGATGAACTAAATTGGCTGAAACATAATGCTTACACAGTCTACTGAAATCTGCATTTTAATTAAGTTTTAATTTGTGATTTTTGCAGATACGTTTGCCATGCTGAAGTTAATGCTATTTTGAACACTAATCATGCGTCAGCTTCTGGACAGGTATAAGGAAATCCTTCAAGTTGTAATTTGACAACTTCCAACGTGAAATTTATTTAATCCTTTTGCTTTCTGCTGTATTACTATTTGTTTCTTGTATAGCATTTTCTGATTTGGCGTGATTTTACAGAGGCTTTATGTCACAATGTTTCCTTGCAATGAATGTGCAAAGCTGATCATACAGGTGCGACAAGTGACAACTGACAACCAATCCCTATTTGTTCGAGTTTTATGTGATGATTGAGCCTTTTCTAGCAAAACTGAACTCCAATCCTTTTTTGTTTGGTAGTCTGGTGTGTCTGAGGTTATCTACTTCATAGACAAGGGTAAAAGCTCAGATTTTGCTTATGCTGCCTCTCGCAAACTTCTTTCCATGGCCAAGATTAAGGTGAGTCCAGTTCTAACCTGCAACAATATATAATGTCTTGTTCATTTGCACTGCCTATTAAAATCATGTTATAGGAACTACAAGTCTTTGGTTTAGTTTAACCAGAATTTTTTTCTACTGACACCATTCGACTCTCTCCCGTGTAATATACAGGTAAGGAGACATCAGCCAAAGATGACGCAGATATTAATTAAATTTGAAGAGCTGTAGGGTATCCGACTATTAGTGGCTGAAACCCAGGACTTGACCAGTTAAGTATCTCATTTGTTGTTTTTACTACAAAGCATTTTATTGACGAGCGCATTTGGTAAACAGTGTAAATACTCAATTGCCCCTCGAGTTTATTTGGTATGAGAATTTTCTTAAAGGGCTTTTTGGTAAAATTTTATATACTTTTTTGTGTTCTATGCAAAATGTGATTGATTCATAAAGTATTATAATATGATTCATGAATTTCACTTTTTTATATTATAATAAGTTTCATGAACTTTAAGCTATTGTTTCATGAAGTATAACTTTTTTAAACTAGGTCAAATTAAATACATTTAAAACTAGGATAAAAATAGGATATGAACAAATTTATGTCTTTGATTTAATCCATGCTTAAATCCCGCTTAGATATTGAATTATGGATAATGGATAAATGATATTAATGATATTCTAACATTAATATACTGCTGATTATATGGAGTCATTATGATTTTGTATTATCCCAATTTTACATGATGTCATTTTTAGTTCTTTTCCAAAATACATATTTTAAATATTAATAAATTTACCCCAAATCCAAACCATACATTAATTTAAATCAATTGTTGGGTTAAGATTACTAGTGATTTTGTGCACAATATTGTGCATATATATTTATCTTATTAAAATTTTAAAATTTTAAAATTGCAAAATATATATGAAATAGTTATATTTAAATAAAATTAGATGTAACATACACTTTAGATATATGCAACTGGGATAGGATCAAGAGGAACGATAAATATTTGTAAAACAGGAGGACGTAATTTCAACCGTTGATTTGATTAATTTGACGGTTGATATTAAGTTGGGTTTTAATTAAAATAGGCAGTTGGGTTTGTAAAAATCACGGACGGTGGGATTTGACGACTATTTTTTTAAAAATCTCATTCGTTAGATTATTAGTAATCAACAATCCACCGTCTCACAAATACTTATACGTCCCTCTCAAACTTTTTCTGCAATAAATAATTACTTACAAAATCCGGGATATTGTGAAAAAGTGAAATTTGGCTTAATTTTAAGACTTTTGTGCCTTCTAAATAGTAAAGATACTATATCCAAACACTAATCTTTATATCTTATCCTTACCTAATAAAATATTGTCAAACCAAATATTTATTTATTTTACTCCAAACTACTCTAAGCCAAATTCCAGGCATATTTATTATGTATTTTCTGGATATGTTTGTGAATAAATATATACTTGTAAAACTACATAAAAATATGTTTAATGTGTTTTAACTTACATTGAAACCTTAACCCCTATGCCCTGATTACTTTTCATTTTATACGTCCAGCAAATTAATAATAACCTCAATTTCATCACTTTATCTAATTACAAGGAATGCCAGTTGCTTCTTTAAGTGTCATTTGCTCAACCTATAAAATTTGGAAGCGGAAAACCGTAAAAAAGCAATCTTCAACCCTTAAAATTAGTCTTCGGTTAATTGGCGTTTTAGTAAAGCAAACTATCATTAAGCCTATTTAATTATTTTAATTTGTTATCTATTTTCCATGTTTTCCTTCTATAAAGGAAAAAATATTTTCCACGTTTTCCGTCAATAAAAAAATTATTTTCCATGTTTTTCTTCAGTAGAAATATTATTTTCAATGTTCCCCATTACTGGCAGTGGCCTATCTAAACACAAGTCCTATAAAACCAGACATTGTCATTTTTACTGGACACTATTACCTTACTGACATTGCTTTGTAGATTAATTGATCAATGTCGATGGATTATGAAAGCAGGCATTCATCTGCTGAGGCAGTTACCATGGGAGCTGCCCCGATGAAAGTCATTTTATTAGTGTCATCCATTGCTGCTGGAGTCCAGTTCGGTTGGGCACTTCAGTTGTCGTTGCTGACGCCTTACGTCCAGCTTTTAGGTGTTCCGCATCAATGGGCTGCTTTCATTTGGCTCTGTGGTCCTGTTTCTGGTCTCCTTGTTCAACCTATTGCTGGTTACTTAAGTGATCGTTGCACTTCAAGATTTGGACGTCGTCGTCCTTTCATTGCTTCTGGTGCTGCGCTTGTGGCTGTTGCAGTTTTCCTTATGGATTCGCTGCTGATATAGGTTACAAAGCTGGTGATGATTTGAAGAAACCTACCAAGCCTAGAGCTGTTGCAGTCTTCGTCTGCGGATTTTGGATACTTGATGTTGCTAACAACATGTTACAAGGACCCTGCAGAGCCCTGTTAGCAGATCTCTCAGGTGACGATCCTAAAAGGACTCGTGCGGCTAATGCACTTTTCTCGTTCTTCATGGGTGTTGGAAATGTCCTTGGCTATGCTGCTGGAAGCTATACCAAGCTGCATAACATCTTCCCCTTCTCGTTGACCACTGCGTGTGATGTCTATTGCGCAAATCTCAAAACTTGCTTCATTTTCTCAATCGCTCTCTTATTGACTCTTTCTGTCATAGCTCTCTCCATTGTCAAGGATGTACCTATTGAAAAGGCCCCAGAGCATAATGGCAACTCCATCCCAGTCATCGGTGAGCTGATTGAATCATTTAAGGAGATGAAGAAGCCAATGTGGATCTTAATGTTGGTAACTGCTCTAAACTGGGTTGGTTGGTTCCCATTCACTTTGTTTGACACTGACTGGATGGGTAAGGAGGTGTACGGAGGAGCTGTAGGCGAAGGAACCGTTTATGACGCTGGAGTCAGAGCTGGAGCTTTGGGATTGTTAATTAACTCTGTTGTTTTGGGATTCATGTCTTTGGGGATGGAGCCTCTTGCTAGAAAGATTGGTGTAAAGGCTTTGTGGGGTACTGGTAACTTCATCTTGGCAATCGGATTGACAATGACCGTCGTGGTTTCCAAGGCTGCTGAGGGGTACCGTCACACTCATGGTATCACTGGTAACAACACTCTACCACCTAACAATATCAAGGGTGGCGCATTGGCTATCTTCGCAGTCCTTGGAATTCCGCAAGCAGTAAGTATCACATTCACATTACTTCAATTTTACTTCAACTCTTGAGTATCATCAAATATATATTTGATTTGGCAATGCAGGTGACATTCAGTCTCCCATTCGCTCTGGCTTCGATATTCTCAAAAGAGTCCGGTGCAGGACAAGGACTGTCACTTGGTGTATTGAACTTGGCCATTGTGTTCCACAGGTAACAAAAATGTCATTCAAATGATGATGAGAAAAATTATTCAAATTTGTTCAAAATACTGAAACATGAAACAAATGAACAGATCCTTGTATCCGCTACGAGTGGGACTATTGATAAGGCATTCGGAGGTGGAAACTTACCAGCATTCGTAGCCGGAGCAATTGCAGCAGCAATAAGTGGTATCTTAGCATTTACGATTCTTCCAAACCCACCACCAGATTTCACTACTAGCACCAGTGGAGGAGGAGGACACTAAGACACTGATGTTGGAACTGAACCTTGTTACACTAGACCTTTTTTAAAGTCTAGCTGTTTCGGTTAGTAGTTTTGATATATCAGTCTGTTTAATATTTTCTAATGATATTTTGGAAATTATGATGATGAAGCTCAAAAATGTTAAGCTTTTATACTATTTTGCCTCTTTGAAAAAATATAATGCCGGATTTATATCCAGTGATTTGTCATTACAAGTTAGTTTTTCGATATTTTTTTTCGAAAAAGGGTCGAGTAAGTTAATAGGATGTTGAGCAAAAAAAATCAGCATGAACTTTTGATACGTTGTAGAAACATATCTTCTCATTGCACGAGTAACACAATACCATTATGCATTGAAAAGTGAAATTACGAAATGTTTTAGACTTCAATAAAATTTCAAGTGAAAAAAATCACATAATGTTTTGCTTGATGCGACAAACGAACATTTGTTTCCTTAAGGATCAAGAAATCTCCATACCAGCTTTGTAACGAAGTGCTTGCTTCTAAATCAGTCATTTTGTTTTTGCTTGTACTGAAGTGTAGCTTCTTTCCATAATGTGCAAGTGAGTTGCACTTTCACTAGTTTTTTAAGGTCCTCTAGTTGTTGCATGGAAGCGTCGAAGTGGTAAAGAAATGAACTGCACTGAAGTGTGTTGGAATTAAGATGAGTCGTTTACTCCAAGTGCATCAACAAGCTTGAAATTCAAGTTGCTTCTCATGGTTCTGCTCGCAAGAGCTTTGTTTCCTTTCCTCATCATTGCAGAAAATTCACTGTAGTCAATACGGCCATCCTGTGCACAATTGAGTTTGACTGTTAATATCATACTACAACCAAAGATCAAGACGAGCTTGTTTCACAAGGAGAAATTTCTTTGCATATACTTACATTGTCTTGATCAATTTCTTGAATGATTTCGTCCAGATGAGCTTCACCTAAACCAAACTTTGCAAGCTTGTTGAAGCTCATCTATGGTGATATAACCACTACCGTCTTTATCAAAGAAAGAGAAGGCCGCGACCAAATTTTCTTCTCGCTCAATTTTATTCAAGTGCAATGTTGCAGCGAGGAACTCACCATAGTCTATTGTTCCACTATTGTCAATATCAGCCTGCATACATTTCCACACAAGAACGTCATCAAGATCAAAAATGCAGAAACTTTACATACGCATTGCTTCACATGTAATTAAATAGCAGAAAAAGATCCGTAAAACTACTAAATTCCTCTTACAGCATCCATAAGATCCTTGATTTCAGACTCCATTAGTTGTGAACCAACCCTCTTCAGACCCTCTTTTAGTTCCTCAAAAGTTATTGTTCCACTGCTATCTGTATCAATCATTTTAAACAATTCTTTTAAGCCACCAATCTCTTCCTCTGAAAGCTTTTCCGCAATTACCTGCCAAAAAAATAGGATACAATTAATTGAATGGACCTAACTGAGCTATTCTTATTATACATGACAACCTAAGGTTTTTTCAACAGCTTATAAAACATGTAGGATTAAGATGGATAAATCTTAGAAAATGAGTCACTTGTAAATTATTCTATAAAAATGAAGTTGCTAGCTAGCAACTATGCGGCGGATACGTATTAAATAACATACTCGCAAAGCCATCTTTTTAAGTTTGTTCATTGCTGAGAACTGTTTCAATCGTGATATCACAGCAGAATCCAAAGGCTTATCTGGAGCAATCCTGTCATCCACTATCCATGGGTGACCTGAAATATAAAACAATGATTCATTGACTCATATAGGAAATAGTGATTCAAACACATCATAGGTGTCTATCACAAAAATGTTAATTGTTAATATTTCCGAAACAAATGAGCAGACTTACATAAAACTTCATGAGCCGTTATTCTACTCTTTGGATCCCTGTCAAGCATTTTACGTACTAATTCTTTGGCACTTTCTGAAATACTTGGCCAGGGGTCAGAATCGAAGTCAAGTTTCCCATTCAAAATCTGCCTAAAGATTCCTTTTTCAGTTTCTGCAAGAAAAGGAAGATTAATCAGAACTCACCAACTGGTGATCAAGACGCGAAAGATATAGTGTAAACATCAATGATACCTGCCCAAAAAGGTGGGAGGCCGCTTAATAGGATATACAAAATAACACCAGCACTCCACACATCTATCTCAGGTCCATATTGCTTGCGCAGGACCTCGGGTGCAACATAATATGGGCTTCCTACTACGTCACAGAAAACTTCTCCTGATACGTAAAACATAAATGATGCAAAGATCAGTTACAGATACCAGCATCAGATACAGGCATACAGCAAAAAATGTAAACTTGACCAGATGAAACTCACACTGTCTTATTTTTACATCATTTTAGCAAATACGTATAAATAACATCAATGGGATATCTGACATCTGAACCCGATATCAGGTATCTATAACAGCCAGCACTTCCAAGACACCAAACAAAGTGCAAGTCTGAATGTCTGATGCAAACTTTGCAAAAGAAGCTAGTAGCTACTCATTACTAACAAATGTTCTTAATGGTTAAATCCCCTGAGTTCAATAGTGATGTAAGAACATTAACTCAACCCAAAACAAAAAAACAGGTTAGGAATGCATACACAGCCGAAGACTGACAAGAACAATGCAGTAAGATTTCCTGTCTCTAAATTCAGATGGAAACTTAGTATGTTATAGATGAATACTTATTACAATAGAGTAACGTAATTACCAGGCTTGTAGAACATAGACAATCCAAAGTCAATAGTTTTAAGAATGGCATCCTCGTCAGTAGTATCAAACAAGAAATTCTCAGGCTTCAAATCTCTATGCATAACCCCAAGAGAATGACAAGCCTCAACAACCCCAACAATAATCTTAATCAACTTAGCAGCCTCTTTCTCACTATAATGCCCTTTCTTCACAATCCTATCAAACAGCTCACCTCCAGCACACAACTCCATAACCAAATGCACAAACACAGCATCCTCATAAGTATCCTTAATCCTGACAACATTAGGATGTTCGGACAAATGATGCATGATCTGAATCTCCCTCCAGACATATCATAATCAGCACAAAGGAGCTTCCTTTTTGGTATAGATTTGCAGGCAAAAGTTTTGGATGTGGGTTTGTGAGTGACTAAATATGTGGTACCGAATTGACCTTGACCTAGTTTCTTGCCGATTAGGTAATCATCACGGAGTCTTGGGGTTTGGTAGGGAAGAACTGATCTGGGTTTTGGAGGTGGGAGTTGGGAGGAGGCGGAGGTGGGTTTGTTGTTGTTGCTCATTGCTGATCTTTGGGTGTGATTTGATTGGGATTTGAGATGGTTTGATGGGGAATTGAGACGAAAGATTTGATCTTTAGAGGTATTGACCAGGTGGGGTTGGTCAATGGATGAGTGCAGTGCACATCGATCTGAGTGGGGTTGAATCAGAAAGGGAGAAATTGTCAGTCTGAGAACTTGGAATATTAAATGAATAATGAGAAAGAATAAAAATAGTGGCGGATGTAAAAAAAAATTTGATTGAAAGGCTAGAAGGACAAAGGTACAATTCGAAAATTTAAAAAGACTAATTGAAGTTAGTCTGACTCAGCCTAGTTCAAGTATCTAAAACAGTGAAAATAATGACTAAACCGAATATTTTTCCTCGGTACGTAACAAAAATATGGTGGATGTAAATTTGACAATAAATGATTGTGTTGTGGATTTCATATATGAAAATGTGATATTTTTGGTGTATAGTGTCACAATTTTTTGATAGGGTGAAGAGTTAACTTGATCGGGAGAGCGAAAGTCATCTGAATCGAGATGGCCGAGGCGAGGCCACCGAGATGCCTACCCGAGATTATTAAACGAAATGAGGAATTACCTCATCTTCAGAGAAAAATAATACTCTTATGTTTTTGTTATTTGAAGATAACATTAACACTTACAACCAACATTGGGAGTAAGGGAAGCTGCACTTGAATCTATACATGTACACATGGAAGGCAAAATCCAACAGTTGGTCTGGCAATTTCACTTCACTTGCTGCATGCTTCTCCGGAAGCTATTGTTAGCTTTTCAATATAAAAAGATTTGTTAACCAATTCTTATCTCCACTTGCACACTGCAAATGCTTCAATCCCTTCACCAGGTCTCTATTTGAGACTCATCAATGCCTGAAAAGAATGCACAATCTTACCATGAAACATACCACTTCAGGCCTTGACGCGTCTAAGTGCAAGATATGCCAGCAATCTATAACCTACGATCATGACAAACATAACCAATGCACAGTTAAGCGGGTGGATTTGATCCATGATGTCTTCTTCAATGGCTTTGCAGGTTGCTGATATGCTGGCATCATTGTCTATACATCCAAACATGGTTGAGACAGCTTGTCCATCTCCATACTGTGCATTGATAAGCAGCCTGTAGCTATAGTAAGTGGTGGAAATGTACTTGATCCATGAAAGGCAGGATGGGACCTTATGGACGTAAAATCCACCGGTCAACACAAAGGCCAACATTGTGACCGTGACTATTGTCGAAGCTTGTTTGGCATCCATGATAGCTGCACCCAAGGCAAGGCCAAGGCCTTGAGAAACCAGTACATAGCCGAGTAAGATGAGGAGCGTCATAAGAAAAGCCCCTAATTCTGGTTTTAATCCAGTCAACCAGTACGTAATAGATATGAATACAGTCGGCAGAATAAGCTCCATTGGCAAGTCTCCCACTATTCGAGCCATGAAATACGATGAAAGAGTGTACATGCCAGATGAGCGCTCCTTCATGAACATAGCCCGTTCTTGAGGAAAGGCAAAAGTTGAGTTAAACGATGGAAGAACACCCCAGAATATGGCAATGAAAAAGAGGAGGCCCAATCGGTCTTGAATATCCCGTGGATCCGAATGCCACCACATTGAGCTAGCCAGCAATGACGCAGCAACTACTTGAAATACCCTTAGAGAGTCAAACGACTCATGCTTTCTCTCTTTTAAGCTTCTCTGTAGTAGAATGCTGAATTGGTTGAACCAGGACAACAAGCAACTATTTTGGCCCCCTGCACGATACATGTTGGTTGCTTCCAACTTCTAAAAGTCCCATAGGGGCAACCCTGCTTCCATCCATGCTAACTTTGACTTTGGGTGCTAGCACAGTGTTGTATGAACAAATTAGCGCCTGCTTCACGCTGGGCCTATCACTTTCGCCATGGCCATTAGCATGACTTACGCCTACAACAAGAAAGGAGGACTCATTAGTATCAAATGCACATTATTATCTAACTATTAAGATATTTCTCAATGTGTGGAAAATAATATGAGTGTACATCGTATAGCCCAATCAGCTTAGTATTGAGACTTGAGAGGCCTGGTGACCCAGCCAGCTTTGTGATTCTTAAAACTACTAAAGTAAAATTTCGTTCAGAACAGGCAAAAAGGAAAATATGTTCATATGAGCAAACAATGACAGTGAGGAGACTATGTATGCAACATTAAAAACTTGGAGATCACTAAGACAAATGATGGGCTGTGGCTTTCGGCAAGCAGGTAGCGCCACCATTATTTACCCTTTAATATTATTTGAATAATATCACGTCCCAACATGCTATCAGTGGAATATCTATAAAGTGATTTATATAAAAAAGATGTCTAGCTCACAAACTAGAGGTATCTCAGCTCCTAGTGGTAACTGCACTAACTACACATGCATTGCTCGGGTCACAAGGACACAAGGTGGCACAGTCAATCAATCAATTTCAGACAACATTTCAAACTAGAAAAATGGTACCCAATGTTACGGAAGACTGAATATCCAACACTGCTTTGACTTTCCAAGCACTAATGTCAACAAAAAATCATGATCAGTAGAAACGCCAAGAAAAGAAACAGTTTTCTAAATATTTGATCCACTCTTGGGCGATAACAGGTCAACTTCAACCATCAAAACTTTATCCCTACACACAAAGTCCTCATCTGCCTAAGCTTTGAATATGATATCTTAAATAAAAACATCAATGTGTGTTGACAAGCTCCACTAAGAAAAATGATCAATACCCACTGATGGCCATAGTTAGAGGAGAAAAATATGTAGTGGTGGGTTTGTGTCGTCCAGAAGCACCTAATGATATTCTTTAGTGCAGAATTCTAAATTTATAACTTGGGAACAATGTTTCCCACTCTATCTATAATTTAAATATTATGGCTACCTTATTACACAGCTAAGGATCTAATGACCGCCAAAGCATTAACTATAAGATAATTTAGCTTAGATCTACTGTCTTGCATATCTCAGAAAAAAATCAACTATATCATTTATAGTGATCTCATCAATAATAACTCATGTTTGAGGCTACTCATCATTATCTACAACCATTATAAAGACAAACATCTGTTGTTTTCTCTTTCATATTGGACCCCTCAAAATAAAGTTATAATAATGCAACACTTACCCATGTTTAAAAAACAATATACGTAAAGCTCAATTTAAATCAAGGCAGATAAAGCAAAGGTGCACCGGGGGTCACTCTCTGGCTTTATACCCTAGCAACAAGAATCATAGTTGAGGGTACAAGCCATGAGATATTTTACCTACTTGATTGAAAGTCCGACTATCTAATGGTTCCCTGTTTCGATAAGAATTCTACATGTTCTCTCTTGTCAACAATGGAGTTAGACACATACCTATGTTATATAAAGGAAGATAAGGAAATGAAGGGATGCCACTGTTTTGCCTAAAAGGAGAACAAAAAGGCAGGAAAAAAATTCATGCAATAATGAACAAGAAATCCAACCTAAAACAGCATTATTTCCCACTAATGAGACACCAAGGGCACTCTCGCTGTTTGGGGGAAAGAAAAAGAAATCAATAATGCAACGCAAGTGGTGTATTTTCTAATCAAAACTTATCCTACTATTATTCTTCATGTCACAACCACCTCAAAGCAAATGCAATATTTACTTACCAGCCAGATCTTACAAAAAATCTAACAACAGTATTTACTTATCCTACTTGAGTTACTACCTCATGTATCATATCTATTACACTCATAAAGAAAGTCATTCACTGTTTCTAATATTGACATGACAAACAGCTCCCCAAATTACCAACATTTATACCTTGTAATATACTTAAATTTGTTAGAATTCAATTCTTACCTACCTATACAACTTTAAGAACACTTTTTGAAAAAAATTGCAACTAAACTTCTTGTTTACTTAATTCCATCTACCCATCTAATGTAAAGCAAGCACAATTCAAAATCAAAAACAACACATGTAAGGTATCACAATCATTCCAGAAAATAGATCAGATTTTTAGAGCAGGCATAAAATTTGATTTCCTTAACTAACCCATTTCCTAATCTGTTTATACTGGTATACTCTCATTAAAGAAATTATACACTGCACCTCAGAGCAATCAATCTTGTTTACCCATAATCAGACAACTACTGCAACAAGCGAACACTACATCTATAGTTTTTGGTACTAGCCATAACCTGATTAGAGCCTCAAAGTTCAATATTCTAAGGTACCATGCAGTAAAATGAATTATTTCTAGACACTGAAAACTTAGCAAATACAAAAAGATAATGCGTACCATTAGCGAGATCGAGGAGGAAATCCGCCGGATTCATAGGGAAAGATGGCCGGTATCCAACAGAATCGAAATAAGTCATAACTTCACATCCTCTTCCATAATAAATCGACTTGCCTTCACTAAGCACCATCACAGAATCAAACATCTGATAAACCCTGCTCGACGGCTGATGCACAGACGTCACAATAGTCTTCCCCTTTTGCGCAAGAGACCTCAAAGTAACCATCAACCTATGCGCAGCAGTCGAATCCAATCCACTAGTCGGCTCATCCAAAATCAACAAACTAGGGTTTATAAGCATCTCATGACCAATACTAACCCTCTTCCTCTCCCCACCAGAGACTCCTCTCACAAAACTGTTCCCAATAATCGTATCCTCGCATTTCACAAGCCCTAACTCCAAAATTACCGACTCCGCCACCTGAATCTTCTCATCTCTACTAAATTTCGGACTCAATCGGAGCAAAGCACAAAAAACTAGGTTTCTCGAACAGTCAGATGCGGATAAAGCACATCATCCTGCGTAACAAACCCCGACCGCTTCAAAACCGCTTTACTCAACTTCGCTTCGTTAGCCAGAATCGTCCCAGTGAGTCCACTTCCATGGATTCTACCGGCTAGAGCGTTCAACAGTGTCGATTTTCCACTACCGGATGGGCCGAGGATGGCGAGAATCTCGCCGGGAGAAGCGATGCCGGAGATGTTGTTGAGTATGGTTCGCTCGTGGTGGATTTGTTGAGTGGTTGTGGTTGATCCTTGGTCGCATGAAGTCCGTTGACCGCTGCGGAAAATGCGGCTGAAGCCCAGTTTGTGGTTCGGACATTGGACGGAGTCTTGACTCTGTAACAGACGTCCTCAAACTGAACGTAATAAAAAAGTCAACGATCAGTCAACGCCTTATGCAACACTTTTGTAGTACATTTCTTCATTTTTTATTTAAATTATCATAATTTTACGTCATAAGTACTTAGAAAAATTGCTAAAAATGGATTTTATTTCAGATTTGTGATGTGCAAAAAATGAAGAATTTATTTGAAAGATGTGATCAAAGTGAGTGAGTGAAACCTTAAGAGTGATGGGAGGACATGATGACAAGATGGAGTTGAGCTGAGAATGCTGTTGCTGAGGTTTGGTGGTTGTAGAAGTTGAAGACATGTTTGTGTGCTGATTTTTTAAGGATGTGTGAATTTGGAAAGGGTTTAATGAATGGAAAGATATGATGAGGGAAGAAGAAAAGAAGAACAAGTTCAATGAAAATGAGGGAGGGGAGCAGGGGATTTATGGGGCAGAGTGAAGGATTTGTAGATCGAAGAATCGAAAGTCGCAACGTGTCGTTCGAAGGAGGGGGCATGTGGCAAGTTCCATAGTGCCGAAAAAGTGCGCTTTTTCTTCTTCTTTTTTCAAATGGAGTCTGATCCGGTGATCGAAAATTTGCGAGTTTTTTTTTTTTTTGATCGAAAATTTGCGAGTTGAAAGTGAAGGAATTTGTATTCATTTTCAAAACGATTTCATTATGAAAGTAACATAACTGTAGAGGTTCAAACCTGAGCACTTTACCCAGTATGACCACCTGCTTACCACTTGACTATCTTTTTAGGGCGTAACATACATACTCTTCCTATAAAGAAAATGTGCTGTTTTCTAGTACTTATCAAGCATATGAATTTATTTGAAGGGGAACATAGATTTCAGGAATGCTGTGTATTGTTTCGATATTCGAGGAATTTTCGTAAAGTTAAAGGCAAGACAATGGAGCAATAAATCGTCATTCGATCATCATCTTTCACTTCATCTTGTTCATAAATTAATTTCCAAAAGGAATGATCCTAAACAGACACACCATTGGTGGGGTGTGTATACAGTTTGGCAAAGATATTATTGTTAAACTCATTCGACAAACTCGAAAAGGGTATGTAAATTTTATAGTATACCCTTCAGTGCTACTTTTAGCAGAATTCAGACACAAGTTTACATACATTTTTCTGATGGGGCATATTCAGATTGCATAACATGTTGTTACAAATACGTCGAACCTCGACGCAAAGTGCTGAGACATGGTTTCTGAGGTTTCATTTTCGACGATTGTTTCTTAAGTTAAACCATTCCTTTGCGGACAGACAGTTATCAATAAAAATAGAATATAGAACAGTACCTTCAAGGTATACTTTTGCAGTAACACTGCATCTAAATCATGATTGTATGTTTGATTCTCAGTCTCAAAAGGAAAAAAGTTTGTAGCATCGATGGAAAACTGTTCTGATAGAGAGAATATATTCAGCTTGACCGATGTTTAATCACATACATTAATTTTGAAGAATATTTTTGCATACTTTTGATTCCAACTTTTTGTCAGTAGACAATGTTTTCCGCACACAACTTTACGTTTATCAAATATCAGGCTCTCGTAAGAAAACCGAGTTGATAAATCATCTTATCTTCATGTTTTCTTATGGTACCTAAATGCTAAATGCTTGCATTCTTGCATAATTTCTATCGCATAACCGAAAGCAACTAATGAAAGCAAAAAAGGCTAACTCACCGAGCAGGACAGCCGGTTATCATTGGTTTTTTAAGGACTGAAACTCTGAGAAATGAAAGTTGAAACATGTTCAGTGTCTGATTGATGTCCGTGTGTTGAATGTCTAGCTTTATGTCTCTTTTCTTCCAAGTGTGGCATCTCGTTTCTTGCACGCTACAGAAGAAGAAAAATTCAAATCCGAGGTTTACGATCATTTTGATAGTTTCTGTAATTAGACATACATTGAGAAAAATCAGATGAACAGTCTTGTTTGGAAATTTCTGATCAGTAAGTCGGGGCTTAAAAAATATTTGTAGCATTTCTGGCTACAGTGAGATGTAACAGGCAAAGTCTCATCTCATAAAAGTAAAACACAAATGTCCCAACATACTGATCGTATTTCGGCGAAACCAAACACGTATGTAAAGATAGACGCAGCCAGAAGACATTGAGTAAGTGGGTTATCTTTGCATTCTCTGGCCGCAGCTGCACCCCACAACATCCACTGTCTGACTATCAACACACTTTTCCCTCTTTTCATTATATTAACTTGTTTCATCGGTATGGTCAAGAAATTAAGTGATGCACAAGCAGAAAAGAAGTGCACGATGAACAAAGAAGATATAATGAAAAAGACATCCATGTCCGGAGAGCCAAAAACATCGCGACGCGTGTGTTTTTGATGAAAAATTTAAAAGATTTATGTATCTGTCAAACCCAATTCATCCATCACTTCCTACTTGTGGTACAGTGGAAGAGCACCAAACTCGGAAAAGTGCCAACAGTTTCAACACTTGAAATAATAAACTGTCTATCCTAATTCATATCTATGTTGGGCTATATTTGAATATGCTGCCTGTTGTGTGATATGTCACTTGTACAAATAGTTTATGTTTGAAGAAAAAAAGGTTCAACAACTCATAATTTATGCGATTGAAATTTCACTTCTTTTACGACTCCTTGCACATTTGTATTTTGTATTTTCAACGGTTTGTATTTTGAGTTAGCAATTTGCAGTGCATTTCATAAATAAGATTGTTTACAAAATTACAAAATTTTGAAGGGTTTTTTTTGCTGAAAACCACCCGTACAATACCTAAATTTTAACGAAATTATCCCTTCAATTTTTTTTGTAAGATAACCACCCATTTATTCTAAATCGTTAAATCTTGACACTCCGTCGACGTCTTTTGACGGAAAATTGGCAATTGACTGGATTGACCATGCTTTTAATTGAATTTTTTTAAGCATAGTCAACTTAGTCAACGACCAATTTTCCGACAAAAGACGCCGAAACCAGCGACGGGGTGTCAAGATTAATGATTGGAATTGATGGGTGATTATCTCAAAAAAAATTGAAGGGGTAGTTTTGATTAAATTTAGGTATTGAACGGGTGGTTTTCGACAAAAAACCCAATTTTGAAAAGTTCAAATTCTGGAACGTTGTTGATTCAACGGTCTAGATTGGATCCCAAGAATCATACGCCACATGGGATCGTAAATGAACCTTTCTTCGTAACTGTTAGGACCGGTGAATAGTATATAGCTAGTCTAGAAACTGTTAGGAATCTAAACTACACTAGCAGGTACTTGAACTTCAACTACTCTAACAGGTTCTTGAACCTCAGTTACACTAAATGGTTCTTGAACCTCAGCAGTAATGCACAGCGGAAAACAGATTCGTCTAAATATCTTTTATTGATATAAAGACTATACAAATACAGTATTTGTATACAGTGTAACAGAAAACTACTATCACACAACCAAGTCACTTACTCCTACCGATCCCGGATCGATAATCGCGACTATAACGACGTGAAACTCCAAGTTTCCGACGTTCCCAATCACACAATCCCAGCGGTGTAGATCTCCTTTGCGTGCGCACTCAAGCTCTATGTTTGCTCTCTCTAGTTCGCACACCAGCATCAATGAGTTCGCACTCCAGCAGCAATGAGTTCGCACACAGCAGCAATGAGTTCGCACACGCAGCATTCACACTCCAGCAGCAATGAGTTCGCACACCAGCAGCAATGAGTTCGCACACGCAGCAACGAGTTCACATCAGCAATGACGAATGTCTTCTATTTATGAAAGAAGCTTGTCCGGTGCTGTTGCTCACACGTTTCCATGCGTGGCCCATAATGCAGACCCCATGACTCCATGTCTCCATGTCGTAAGCCCCATGACTCCATGTTCTTTGGTGGCCTTTGACTCGGTCTTCAGCGTTGTATGACGCATAACTCCACAAGGTTCGGTTGTATCAGACTCAACTCCTCCACAAATCTCGCAATAATCAGTTCCACAATTTTCGGAGAGTTTGTTATCACTTTCTGCAACCTTCGGTTCTGTCCAGGTTCATGTACCTCCGAG
The DNA here is from genome assembly GCA_006409495.1 of Sedum album. Taxonomy (NCBI): domain Eukaryota; kingdom Viridiplantae; phylum Streptophyta; class Magnoliopsida; order Saxifragales; family Crassulaceae; genus Sedum; species Sedum album. The sequence continues at coordinate 7,606 of QZGG01000157.1, read as the reverse complement.
ATGCTGTCTAGGTTCAAGAACCTGCGCACTCAATAACCAACGTTAAACTGATGTTTGTCATCATCAATTCAACTGAGGTACTCGAACCAACAATTTCCCCCTTTGATGATGACAAACACCTGAGGAAAAATAATACAGAAACCAAAAGCTAACCCGAGGAATCTCAGTGGGAGACATCATTCCCCCTCAGTCCTACCACATAAGGACTTATCGAAACATCAGGTATATGTACCTGGCATATTCCTCCTCCATGACTGCACCTCTACACTTTCCCCCTTTTGGCATCATCAAACGAGGTTAAATGAACCAAGCAAGGTTAACGTTAGCAGAGTTAGTCAAAAGTCAGCACACAACAATCATGAAAGCAACACAATACTTCAATATTGAAAGTAAATGTTCATCAAGTGCTGGAATCAAAAAGGAATTAAACGTTCACAACAAGAAAGGGATAGATGTGGTGAGGGTTGAAGGACAGGGACAAGGACTTGACAGATATTATCACTGGCATTCACACAGCGAGGTTCTTGAACCTTGTTCGAATACTGAGACTTTCAGTTCTTCTTCAGTTCAGCAAAACCCCTTTCCATTGTCGCCTTCATCTCCCTCATGAGTTTCTTCATCACCAACTGACTAGTGTCAAACTCTCAAGCTCCCTCTATATATTAGCTAGACGTTCATTAACCTCAGCCAACCCTTTGGGTTGATTTCTCAGGGCTCCCAGTCCCATCATCCTCACGGACCTCCTTGGTTTGGTCTATAGTGGCAACGACCTCTGGGTGAGACGACTCCTTCATCTCATTCCCTTTAGCAGGCTCAGCCACCTCCGGACTATTTCTGTTTGGTCTATAGTGGCAACGACCTCTGGGTGAGACGACTCCTTTGTCTCTGTCCCTTTCGTAGGCTCAGCCACCTCCGGAACCATCTCCGGTCACATCATCATCAGCAGATCCACCGACTACGAAACCCACTCCGGTTCTTTCAACTTCGCCAGATCCGACAACCATGGAACCAACTCCAGTTCCCTCAACAACATCATACTTGCATGCCCCCTCCTGGGCCTCCACAACTTCCTCACACATTTGAATTTCAAATTGCTATTCCGAAGCCCAATACCAGAAGCCCAATATCCAAACTAGTTCATGAACCTCTCAGCGTGAATGCAGTTCAAATACCTTGTCAAGTACTTCTCAAGGGGTGTTGTGATGGATCGGGTTATCCGTAAGGGATATAAGATAGATGAACATCACAACGAAACACTCATAAAATCACACAAGATTTATGTACCTCGAATCGATTTGTCCAGAATCTGCAAAGGGTCATTGGACGTCCTCGATGAGGTTTGTGGCTAAGGTGGTCTTGTACTCTTCCTTCACGGGGTTTGTAAGGTGCAAAAATCCGGAAGGTACTTAGGCTAGAAAAACACAAGATATCCAGCACATAGAGAACATATCACCTTTAATTGAGAAGTAAAGACATGCAATCACAATTACCACATGCAAACCTCAGACAGGCACTCATACTTCAGTCAACCATACTAGTTCATGAACCCCTGTTCTAACCAGTCATTGGAAGAAGTTTAGATGTACCTCATTGAGTGGAGATCATACCAAGTGCTATCCTTAATCTTTCGAAAGGCTCTCTGTGGAGGGCCTTGGTGAAGATATCAGCCACTTGATCCTCGGTCCTGCAAAACTCAATAGAGACTAAGCCTTTTTCAACGCAATCTCTAATGAAGTGATGTCTAATTTCTATATGCTTCATCTTACTATGATGTACAGGGTTCTTAGCTACGCTAATAGCACTCGTATTATCACAGTAAATAGGAAGTGAATCAAATAGAAGATCAAAGTCACTTAGCTGGTTCCTCAACCAGAGGAGTTGTGCACAGCATGCTGCTGCGGCCACGTACTCCGCTTCCGTCGTTGAGAGAGCCACCGAGTTCTGCTTTTTCGACCCCCATGAGATGAGACATGAGCCTAGGAATTGAGCCATCCCCGATGTTGATTTCCTATCAGCCTTGTCTCCGGCATAGTCTGCATCCGAATACCCTTCAAGTACGAGGTTCTTGACCCTCGGATACCAGAGCACCAAATCCTTTGTTCCCTTCAGATACCGCATGATCCTCTTCACAGCTTTCAAGTGTGATTCCTTGGATCTGATTGATACCTAGCACAATGACAAACACTGTACATTATATCAGGTCTAGATGCAGTAAGGTAAAGAAGTGAACCTATGATGCTACGGTAGTGTGTTGGGTCTGTCTTTGCCGAGTTCATGTCTTTTGAATGAGTCATTGGTGAGCAGGGAGTACTGATACTCTTGGACTCGTTAAGCTTGTACTTCTGAAGAACCTCCTCGAGGTACTTCTGCTGATGTACCTGTGTACCATCCAGCTCCTGCTTTATCTGAAGTCCCAAAAAAAGTCAACTCCCCAATCATGCTCATTTCAAACTCGCTCTCCATGAGGTTCTTGAACTCCTCAACCAACTTGTCACTCGTTGACCCGAAAACTATATCGTCGACGTAGACCTGAACAACCAGTAGATGTCCCTCTGTCTTCAGTAAGAAGAGCGTCTTGTCCACTGTTCCACGCTTGTACCCATGATCTATCAGAAATCTGGATAACCTCTCGTACCAAGCCCTCGGAGCCTGCTTAAGACCATAAAGAGCTTTGTCTAGTACGTAAACCCAATCTGGATGCTCTGGGTTCTCGAACCCCGGTGTCTGCTGCACATAAACCTCTTCCTTGAGATTCCCATACAAAAACGCGGTTTTCACGTCCATTTGGTGGAGCTTGAACCCGTGTTGTACTGAGTAGGCAATGAGGACCCTGATGGCTTCCAATCTTGCCACCGGAGCGAAGGTCTCGCCATAATCGATCCCTTCCTGCTGATTGTACCCCTTGACGACCAGCCGAGCCTTGTTCCGAACAATGGCTCCATCCTCATCCCTCTTGTTCCTGAAAACCCAGCGTGTACCAATGACCTTTCTGTCCTTAGGTCGAGGCACCAGTCTCCATACCTTGAGTCTTTGGAATTGATGAAGTTCCTCCTGCATTGCCAGAACCCAGTCTGGGTCCTTGAGCGCCTCCTGAACCGTCCTAGGTTCAATCAGGGACACGAACGCTGTGAGGGTTCCTTCCCCCTTAACTGCTGCACTACAGTAATGATCCCTGAGCCTTGTACTTGGCCGTCTGGTTCTCTGACTTCTCCTCAGAGGTATGACATCCCCGATGTCCTCCTGATTACCTTCCGAAAACTGATCATCATGATCGTCATGGCCGTCTTCCACGTCTGGAATTTGACCGATGGGAGGTATCGCAACCTGATCAAGTTCATGAACCTGATCATCAGACGTCTCACTTGGCTCATGTTCCCCTGCGTTCTGAGCAGGTGCATCTGCATTCCGAGCAGATTCTTCTGAATCATCATCTGGTTCAGCAACCTCATCCAGGACTTGAACTGCGCGGGGCAGGACAAACATTTCCTCAGCAGGTTCTTGCTGGTCAGGAACCTCCTCTGATTCCTTTGCCATGATTCCTTCATCAAACACTACGTGGACACTCTCCTCCACTTTCCGAGTTCTCTTGTTGAAGACCTTGTAGGCTTTGCTATCCGAAGCATACCCAACGAACACTCCTTCGTCGCTCCTAGGATCGAACTTTCCAAGTTCGTTTTTCCCATTGTCATGGATGTAACACTTGCACCCGAAGACTCTTAGGTGAGAGATGTTAGGTCTCCTCCCTTTGAGTAGCTCATACGGCGTCTTGTTCAAAATGGACCTCAGATAAGCCCTATTAAGAACGTGACATGCAGCGTTCATGGCCTCCCCCCAAAACTGTGTGGTAAACCGCTTTCCAATAGCATGGTCCTCGTCATGTTTTCCAAGGTACGGTTCTTCCGTTCCACCACCCCATTCTGCTGTGGAGTCCTCGGAGCAGAGAAGTTATGTTGAACACCCTGCAAGGTACACCAATCTCCAAAACTTGAGTTCTCAAACTCTGTTCCATGATCGGTTCTTAAACCTCCTAGTTTCTGTCCAAGGTTCCTCTCAGTTTTCCTGACCCAAAACTCAAACTCAGAAAACACGTCAGTTTTGTTAGCAATGAATATGGTCCAAGTGAACCTTGAATAATCATCTACTAAAACGAAAACGTAACGGTTACCTCCTCGGGTCCTTGTCCTCATTGGTCCACACAAATCCATGTGTACCAATTCCAGTGGACGTGAGGTACTTACCACATTCTTTGAATGAAAGGAACTACGAGTTTGCTTACCTCGGGTACATGCATCACATACATGTTCAAGATCCTCTTTGATCTCAGGAAGACCACGAACCAAGTCCAACTTGTGTAGCTTCCTCAGCAACCTCATGTTGACGTGTCCAAGACGTTTGTGCCATAAGGCTGAGTTCTCGGACCTCGATGTCAGACATAGGTACTCGTCTGGATCAAATGAGGGATCAGTGAGATACACCCCATTCTCAGCTACGCCCTTGAGAAGGACTCTACCTGTTCTCAAACACTTCACATAGCAACCATTAGACGTAAAAACAACCTTGTTCTTACCTTCCAGACATAATTGGTAAACACTAAGTAGATCAAATTTCAAACCGTGTACTAAGCTCACGTTATCAATATTGATTTTTCGACTTAGATGTACCATACCCTTACCGAAGACCTTGCACTTGCTTTTGTTTCCAAAGGTTACTGAACCTCCGGAGTGATACCGAAGAGAGGTAAACAGGTCCATCTTCCCTGTCATATGGTTGGAGCATCCGCTGTCTACCATCCATGGAAGTGCTCCTCTCTTCGTGACCTACACATGAAAATCAGTTCTTACGAACCCACATTAAATTAGCTTTAGTGGGTTTAGAGTTAGAACTAAATTTATCATAAAATGCATGATCAGTAAGCGCAGATTAGTGCTGGACTTTGCTGATTTCCCTCGTCTGGATCTTTGAGGTTCCTGAACCTTCTTCTGAGAAGTTCTCCTCGTCTGGGTAGCTGAGGTTTTTGAACCTTGCTCTGAAAGGCTCGTCCTGGACACTTCTTCCACAAGTGCCCGCCCTGACCACAATGGTAGCATATCTTCTGCTTCTTGTAGTCTACATTGTTCATCTCAGCTATCTTCCTTTTCTGCTTATTGAAGTTGATGCTCCCTGAGCATTTGTCCTTCGCATAGCGGTTCCAGATCTGAAATCCCTTGCCATATACCTTGGCATCATCATGAAGATCCACCTTCAGATGTGGGGTACTTCGAGGTTTACCTCCCTCCTGAGGTCGCTTCAAGATTGTTACCTCACCATAACCTAGCCCTCTCTTAGGCTTCTTTGAGCTCCGAGCAAGTACCTCTGACCTACTCACAGGTTTCTGAACCTTGTTCTCAGCAGGTTTTGGTACCTTTGCTGCTACAACTGGTTCCTTAATGCTGGCTAGCTCCTTTTTAACTGACGAATCTGAATTGATTGTTGATGATTCTCCTCGAACATCTTACTCAACTGATCGTCTTTCTCATCAATGGTGTCTTGAAGTTCCTCATTCTTGGCAACTAATTTCCTGATAAGATCAAGCAAATCCAACCTAGATGTATCGTTAGTTGAAGAAGAACAATCTGAAGTATCAGGTACCTCAGTATTGGAAGACTCTCCTTCAGCCATCAAACAGATTGTGTCCCTGTCCAGGTTCCCGAACCTCGACTGACTCTCCTGATCACTATCAGTTTCTGAACTTCCCCAGGCAAACATAGCCTTCTTATCCTTCGACTTATCCTCTGTTGGATTCTGTTCCTTCTCTTCTTTGGCTTTATCACGCTTCTTCTTATAACAGTCTTTGGCAAAATGTCCCTTCTTTTTGCAGTAATAGCACTCAGTGTCCTTCCCTGCAGTTTTCTTGGACTTACGAGGTTCCTTTCCCTCGTTACTCTTTTCCTTAGCAAGCTCAAGAGCTTTGGTCAGCAGTGCCAAATCAACATTGTTGTTCTCCTCAGATTTCTTTTTACCCTTATCTGATGACTTCTTGTCCTTGGAGTTCTTTGGTTGTTCATCTTTGGTAGCCAGAGCCACCTGCCTAGAACCTTTCTGAGGTTCACGTTCCTTGTCCAGAAGCATATTGCTGTCCAATTTAGAGACCAGATCCTCCAGTGTCAGCGCCTTAGTAGTAGCCATAGCTTGCAACGTCCTCACAATATCATTCCATTCTGAAGACAGACCTCGAAGAAACATGTGGTTTACCTCCCACTGTTCATACACCTTGTTGAGGTTCGCGAGGTTGGATATGCACCCCTGAAACCTCGAGTGATATTCATGCACTGATTCGTTCTTGTTTTGTCGGAGGTTGTTCAACTCCATCTGGGCAGAAAGAATCCTATTCTTCTTACGTCCTCAGATCCTTCATAGATCCTTTTGAGAGCGCGCCAGACTTCCCTCGGACACTTGAGGTGTATAACCTTCTTCATGTCCCCTGGTTCCAGTGCTGCGTGAAGAACCTTCATAGCACGGGCGTTCTTCTCCAAGCTTTTGTAGTCGTTCTTCGTGTACTGAGACCTCGCCTTTTCTTTGGTCTTATCAACCTCGTCATACACAATGTGACGTCCCTGTTCTATATTTGCCAGACCTCCCCGTCTGTGGCTAAAACATGAGACTCGAACTTCACGACCAAGACTGGTACTCACCAGGCTTCAGCTTTGGAGGATTAGCTAGCGTTTCACCTGACATACCTGCAAACTAAATCACGTTCTAGAACCTCTCGGCTCTGATACCAATTGTTAGGACCGGTGAATAGTATAAAGCTAGTCTAGAAACTGTTAGGATCTAAACTACACTAGCAGGTACTTGAACTTCAACTACTCTAGCAGGTTCTTGAACCTCAGTTACACTGACTGGTTCTTGAACCTCAGTAGTAATGCACAGCGGAAAACAGATTCGTCTAAATATCTTTTTATTGATATAAAGACTATACAAATACAGTATTTGTATACAGTGTAACAGAAAACTACTATCACACAACCAAGTCACTTACTCCTACCGATCCCGGATCGATAATCGCGACTATAACGACGTGAAACTCCAAGTTTCCGACGTTCCCAATCACACAATCCCAGCGGTGTAGATCTCCTTTGCGTGCGCACTCAAGCTCTATGTTTGCTCTCTCAGTTCGCACACCAGCATCAATGAGTTCGCACTCCAGCAGCAATGAGTTCGCACACCAGCAGCAATGAGTTCGCACACGCAGCAACGAGTTCACACTCCAGCAGCAATGAGTTCGCACACCAGCAGCAATGAGTTCGCACACGCAGCAACGAGTTCACACAACCTCAGCAATGACGAATGTCTTCTATTTATGAAAGAAGCTTGTCCCAGCGGTTGCTCACACGTTTCCATGCGTGGCCCATAATGCAGACCCCATGACTCCATGTCTCCATGTCGTAAGCCCCATGACTCCATGTTCTTTGGTGGCCTTTGACTCGGTCTTCAGCGTTGTATGACGCATAACTCCACAAGGTTCGGTTGTATCAGACTCAACTCCTCCACAAATCTCGCAATAATCAGTTGCACAATTTTCGGAGAGTTTGTTATCACTTTCTGCAACCTTCAGTTCTGTCCAGGT